>JAJEJO010005166.1:16288-55811 GCA_020662805.1 Glaucomys volans | reverse complement strand
TCCTGACTCAGCCTCCCGAGTCGCTTGGATTACAGGCGTGCACCACCACACCCGGCTCAGATTTTTTTATTGTTTTTTAAAATTATACATGACAGCATAACCCATTTTGATATAATTATACAGCAGGGAATATATCTTTTTTTCATAATGTAGATTCATATGGTTCATATAATCTTACATATACATAGGGTAATACTGTGTCTCAGTCTACTGATCTTTCCTTCTCCCACCCTGTTGCCAGATATCTTTTAAAGAAAAATATGATTATTATTTTGTTTCATAATCTTAGAATAGAGTCCAAGTCTCTCAGTTTAATAGGAAAAGCCAATCACTGGGTCTCTCCAGCCTACCTCTTTGTTCTTGTCTGTTTTCTCCCTTTTTTTCTGATTTTCAGTTTTCTTCCTCCAACTTTTCTGAAGTCTGTTTACTCCCTTTCTGATGTTACTTCACTCCTTCCCTCTCCTCTCTGTCCCTATCACTTCTTCATCACCCCTTAGGCTTTCATTCCTCCATGCCATAGAACACTTTTCCCAGTTGCTTAGTCCATTGGCTTAAATGTCTGCACACTTCTCCCCACTCCTCCAAAGTAAAACCGTATTTTCAGATCTTTCACAGAATTTTTATACATCTGTTAAAGGGTTTCTAGAGTATTATAGTTGTGTCCTTTGACTTGTTCAGTGCAATTGTCTCCAGGGCAAGTGTTTCTTAGTCTTTTTTAGAGCTCAGTAGTGGGTAGGATCTGGCGTCATAGTAAGAATTTGCAAAGTACAGTGGAAGGATCATTTGACCTTTGAGGTTTTTGTTTTGTTTTGGTAGTTGGAGATAATTGAAAAGATAAGATCTCCAGATTTTTTTTTTTTTTTTTTTTTTTGTGGAACTGGGGATTGAACTCAGGGACACTTGGCCACTGAGCCACATCCCCAGCCCTATTTTGTATTTTTTTAAATTTAGAGACAGGGTCTCACTGAGTCGTTTAGGGCCTCACTAAGTTGCTGAGGCTGGCTTTGAACTCGTGACCCTCTTGCCTCAGCCTTCTGAGTCACTGGGATTACAGGCGTGCACCACCGTGCCCAGCCAGATTTTTTTTAACCTCAGGGAAAAAGGCTGAAAACCTTCAAAAGCAGATAGTTGTGCTGTTATTGGGTGTGAACTTAAAAACCTATGTCTGCTGGGCATGCACACTGTAATCACAGTGGCTTGGGATGCTGAGCCAGGAGGATCACAAATTCAAAGCAACCTCAGCAATTTAGCAAGGCCCTAAGCAACTCAATGAGGCCCTGTCCTTAAATAAAATGCAAAAAAGAGCTGGGGACATGGCTTAGTGGTTAAGTGGTCCTGAGTTCAATCCCTGATACAAACAAAACAAAACCTATGTCAGTAGCTTTTTAGTACATAGCAACATTAACATTCCACATGACAGAAAGGTCTTCCTTTAGCCAAATAAAATTACTTCTTTACAGGATATACAAATACTCTGTCTTGTTCTCACTAGAGAACTCGTGGAAGGTACCTCAGGTCTGTGTTTGTGGGGCTCTTTTATTTGCATGCATCTGTCTTCCAGTTTTTCCCACAGCTCATTATATGAGCCATGGGGATCTGGTGAGGGTGGGTGGTAGGTGGAATTTGGAATGTATTGTGTGTTTATGCCTGTAGAGAAGTGGAACGATTGGTATCTATCTGAAAATTTTCTGTGTGCATAATCAGTAAAGAGAAATAAAAAGTTTACAAGAGGGGAGAGAGTGGCAAAATGAATAATGAAAGGTTTCAGAAATTTTATTTGTTTGTTTAGTACCGGGAATTGAGTCCAGTGGCACTTAACCACTGAGCCACACCCCCAGTCCTTTTTACTTTTTATTTTGAGATGAGCCTCACTAAGTTACTTAGGGTCTTGCTAAGTTGGTGAGGCTGACATTGAACTTGTGATCCTCCTCCCTCAGCCTCCTGAGTAGCTGGGATTACAGGCATGTGCCACTGCACCCAGCCAGAAATTATTTTTAAACAGGTGTGAAGGTCATGTTTGTCAACCCTTTGGGTGGAAGGAGGAGAGATCAGATACCCACCCAAGTTTACACATTCCAAGGGAATTTTGAAGGATACATGTTGACCAGAGTATAATGTTTATCAGGAACTCTGCAGCTGGAAGACCTGAAAACCCCATCTATCTCACCCCAGGATACATATTCTGCTCACTCTGTATATACTTCCTCTTCCACTCTTATCAGCCTTATAACTTTGGTTTACATCATGGATTGGCTTTGCTATCATCCTTCCATCAGGTATGGAAGTCATATACCATAAAAGTTACCCTTTAAAAAGTACACTTAGTAGTTTTGTTAAAAAAATATATTTTTAATTGTATATGGACAGAGTTTCTTTATTTTATTTGTTTATTTTTATGTGGTACTGAGGATGGAACCCAGGGCCTTACGTGTGCTAACAAGTGCTCTACCACTGAGCCACAACCCTAATTCCACAATTCAGTAGTTTTTAAAAGTATATTCACAAAGTTTTATACTGTCACCTCTAATTCTGCAACGTTCTCATCACCCCAAAAGGAAGCCCTTTTCCCATTAGCAATCACCCCCCACTTTTTGTTTTAGGGATTGAACCCAGACACACTTTACCACTGAACTACATCCCAGTTCTCCCTCCCCTCCCCTCCCCTCCCCTCTCCTCTCCTCTCCTTTCCTCGACTTTCTCTCTTTTTTTTTTTTAATTTTTTTTTTTTGTTGTTGGGTTTTTTCTTCTTCCTTTTTGTACCAGAGATTGAACTCAGGGGCACTCAACCACTGAGCCACATCCCCAGCGCTATTTTGTATTTTTATTTAGACACAGGGTCTCACTCAGTTACTTAACACCTTACATATTGCTGAGGCTGGCTCTGAACTCGTGATCCTCTTGTTTCAGCCTCCTGAGCTGCTGGGATTACAGGTGTGCGCCACTGTGCCTAGCTACTTTTAATTTTTTAATTTTGAGACAAGGGCTTGGTAAGTTACTGAAGCTGGCTTTGAACCTCCTGCCTCAGCTTCCTAAGTTGCTGGGATTACAGGTGTGTGCCCCCTTGCCCAGCCTCACTCCTTTCTTCTTCCCAGCCCCCATTCTTGGCAACACAAATGTACTTTCTGTCTATATATTTGCCTATTCTGAACTTTTCATGTAAATGGAATCATATAATACATGTTAGTTGCTCTCATTATTGCTTCTGCTGCTAGAAGCACTAACAAAATGAGGTGGGTTGCTGCCATGCCTTTCTTCTAAAATCCTTCCCACCTTCTCTTCTTTCACTGTTGTAGAACCTGATTTTCCACTTCTCTTCTCCCACATCAGGGCTGGCACTACTGCCACAGAAGATAAGAATTTTCATAGACTTGCCTCTAAGAAATGACAGGGACACTATAGATATTTTTCCAGGGGGCTCTGAATTCACTGGTTCTTGAATAAGCATAATAAATACACATAATTCGCGATCCTTTATATATTCCATGGAATGAGGAGATAGGCACAAATTTGAGAATGTATCTAGTGATATGTAGAATAAATCGATGATGTGGAATCCTAGACATATCATACTCAAAAAAGTCTTGTCTCCAGGTAGCTTTTTTAAAAAATATTTTTACTTGTTAGTGGACTTTTATTTTATTTATATGTGGCACTAAGAATCAAACCCAGTGCCTCACACATGCCAGGCAAGTGCTCTAGACACTGAGCCACAACCCCTGCCCTTCCAGGTAGCTTTTTTATTCTATGGTTACTTTGAACCTTAACAACATGTATATTAAAAGTATGTGGAAGAGGGAGAATGGAAAGCATTATTGCTCATCTCTTCATGCATAGTACCAGTTGGGAAAGTTTGCAACTGTTTACTGTGTATATATAGGTATGCATGTGGTTACTTCTGTTTTTATCTTGATGTCATCTTCATTTTGGCCTCAAATTTTCATGAACTCCAAGAAAATGTCCTGTTTTTCTTACTCACATGTATGCCACATCAAACAGTGTATAAGTAAGTGCCCAGTATTTATTGAAGGAAGGAATAAGTCTGTACTCCAGCTTCTTGATCTCCACAGCATATTGAGCCAGAATAATTTGATGCATCGGGGCAGTACTTATCAAACTGGTGAACTACCTCCTTTCTTACACCCTTGTAAAATAAAATGAAAATGATCAAGGTGTGAGCTTTTATTTTGTATTTATTATTATTAGATTGAATAACATATCTAAAATGTCTCACCAATTTTTATAAAAAATTTCTAAAGGATTAATTTGAGGATTATCCCTGTTGTTGGTCCTAGCTTTGAATAACTCTGCTCTAGGGGATTCTTTTGGCTGTTCAGTTGGTATACCAAGGGAGAAGGGTGGTTCATGGAATAGGTGGACTTGAAGAAAGAAAAGAGTAAAAGAAGAGAAAATAAGGGCACTTGGCTAGAATCCTGAGTCTTCGTTGATTTTGGATAAACTGTAACCAACATATATTGACTTTGTTTTTGCACTAAATGGTGATGTGGAAAATTTAGAAATAACACACAAACATAGAAGGAAAGAATAAACTGGGAGATTCTGCCTATAATGTAATACAAATGAATAAATCCCTGCCTCTTTCAGAAATAGCTGTCAGCTTCCTTATCATTGAAATACATTTCAAGCATTGTTGGAATTTTCTGTTATCCCTCCTTAGAATAGAAGTATGAAGAAGGATTAGCAGCATTTAATAAAATGCTATTAAAACAGTTATATTAGGGGCTGGGATTGTGGCTCAGTGGTAGAGCGCTTGCCAGCATGTGTGAGACACTGGGTTCAATCCTCAAGACCACATAAAAATAAAAAAATGAAATAAAGGCATTGTGTCCATCTACAACTAAAAAATATATTAACCCCCCTCCCCCAAAACTGGTAATTAAAGTTGTTCAGGGCAGGTTATAGGGAATGACACCCATTGCCATTTCTCTGGCAATGATGATGATGAGGAATGGAAATGATGATGAAAACAGGGCTGTTTTCATCACTGTAGCTTGGTTTCTTTTGAAACATTAAGCTTTTAAAAACAGTTACATTATATTTTTGCATTTGTATTTTCAATACGTGGGGGGGTCGTTTGTCCCCCCTGCCCCGTGTGTGTGTGTGTGTGTGTGTGTGTGTGTGTGTGTTATTATTTATTTATTTATGGTATCAGGGCTGAACCACTGAGCCACATCCCCAGCCCTGCCTTTTTATTTTTTTATTTTATTTTATTTTTTTTAGTAATGGACCTTTATTTTATTTATATGCAGAGCTGAGAATCGAACCAGTGCCTCCACATGCTAAACAAGCACTGTACCCCTGAGCTACAACCCCAGCCTATCCCCAGCCTGTTTCATATTTTACTTTTTTTTTTTAATTATTTTTTTAGGGTCTCACCAAGTTGCCCAGGCTGCAACTTGAAATCGTCCTCTCTCAGCCTTGGAGTCACTGGAATTACAGACATGCACCACTATGCCTGGCCAGTACATGATTTTAAAGTAACAGATTGAAAAAACAAAGGCACTTTGATCCTGGGGCAATCAAATAATCATAGGAGATTATCACTTCTCTTAAATTTGAGAGTCTCTTTTTGTACAACACTCATTTTGGCAGGCTTTATTGCTTAAACAGAATTGTTGTGGCCATTAACAAATTCCTCCCATCCTACATCTGAATGCTTACTTTGAACCAGACCCCATACCAAGTGTGCTATAAGGTACCAAAAAGAAAAAAAAAAGTGAATAGGAAATAAAAACCTTTCCTGCCTTCAAGGAGCTGACAGCCCTTAGGAAAGGTGAATACAGCCAGATGATGCAAAAAAAAGCTGCTATATATATATACACAATAAAAATGATAAAAATGGAAATGGAGGGGCTGGGGTTGTGGTTCAGTGGTAGAGTGCTTGCCTCGCTCACGTGAGGCACTCGGTTCAATCCTCAGCACCACATAAAAAAATAAATGAATTAAATAAAGTTAAAAATACTTTTAAAAAATGGAAATGGCAGTTTAGTGCTGTTGAGTCCTAGGATGTACCTGACTAGTTAACTTGAAAGAATATGGTAAACCTTCAAAAGATGTAGGAACAAGAGTTGATCTACAAGTCATTTATAGTATTTGACATTTAGTTAGTGCTAGATTACTGGCAAAGGGGATGTGAGAATAAATCCTGTGGGTATTCATTTATATGAGATTTAGCAATTAAAAGAGGTTGAACTGCTTTCCTAAGGATCTTCAAATACTGTTCAGAAGTAACAGTGGTAGAAAAACTTTTTTATTTTAAAGAAAACTAGCATTTTATTAAAGATCAGGCATTATAGAACCTGGAAAATTTGAATATAACAACATAATTTCTGGATTAAGCAGTAAATATTAAAAAGAAAGCTGACCCAACAAGTTTTTTTTTTTAATTTAAATTGTTAATGATTTGGATCAATGTTAAGAGTAAGACCTCTAAACAGTGGTAGGAGGACTTTGAAATAGATGGCTGTACCCCACCCCTGCCAAGTGATTCTGGGGATTGAATTGAGACCTCATGTATGCTAGGCAAGCACTCTACCACTGAAACACATCCTTGAATGGAAATATTAATAGTGCAAGAACCTCCCTAGGTTCTTGGCCATGGTAGGAGTAGGAGTAAAAGATAGTAAAGCACGAATGTTACTAGTTTGATGTGGTAAGATGAAGGAGGAATTTATGGACTTTAAAATGATTGCAGTTGGTGAGGGAATCCATCTTGCAGAAAGAGTAGTATGTTGAGTAACTTAGGAAAAAGCTAGGATGATGGCAGATTTGTTTGTTTGTATTACAGTCATCTTTGGAAGTTTAAGGTCCAGGAACCTAACTTGAGCAGCAGGATTAATCATAAAACAACCATCCCCCCCTCTCCCTCCCAACCTCCATCCCCTCCTTCAGGTTAAACCCAGGGCAGTTAACTACTGAGCCACATCCCCAGACCTTTTCATATTTTATTTTAAGATGGGATCTCATTATGCCATGTAGAACTTCACTGAGTTGCTGAGGCTGGCTCTGAACTGACCATCCTCCTGCCTTAGCCTCCTGAACCTCTGGGATTACAGGCATGTGCCTCCGTGCCTGGCTAAGACAGTCACCTTTAAATGCTGGTATCTAGTTGGTTCTTAGTTTAGGCCTTAGAAATCTGGTGCTTCTCTTTTGACATCTCCTGAAAGAAAACTATCATTTTATACTTTGGAGAGTCCTAAATTGTATCCCTAATGAATAGGCTTTTGTTACTTTATGGACATTTAAAAAAGTGCTTCTGTTTAAGTATGCTTAATTTTTTTTTTTTTTTTTTGAACCAGGGATTGAACTCAGGGACACTCGGCCACTGAGCCACATCCCCAGCCCTATTTTGTATTTTATTTAGAGACAGGGTCTCACTGAGTTGCTTAGGGCCTCTCTAAGTTGCTGAGGCTGACTTTGAACTTGCGATCCTCCTGACTCAGCCTCCCAAGTCGCTTGGATTACAGGCATGCGCCACCACGCCCGGCTGCTTAAATATTATTAAAACTTGATCTTGCTTTGGGAGCTTTACCCAGTAAGTTCTAGTAAGTTTGAGAATTGTGCTAGACTCCATATAAGTGATGTCTTCATTACCTAGGTTTTTAACAATCTTGGGGGTTCTAATCAGAACATTGACTTTAGTTTTACATCTGATGTAATGTAGTGGCCATGTTGAGGGTGGACTAGGGAGCCTTGGTAAGTTGAACAGAGGTAGTGAATGAAGTAGAATTTTTTTCCCCCTACTTTTTCATAAAGTAGTTGAGATCTTTGAAGAAAAGATAACTCCCTCCAGAAAGCTACTTGAATATATAATAGAAGTTTCATTTTATCTCAATGTAGCTCCAAGAAAATGAACGGCACCCTGGACCACCCGGACCAACCGGATCTTGATGCTATTAAGATGTTTGTGGGCCAGGTTCCAAGGACCTGGTCTGAGAAGGACTTAAGGGAACTCTTCGAACAGTATGGTGCTGTCTATGAAATCAACGTCCTAAGGGATAGGAGCCAAAACCCTCCTCAGAGCAAAGGTGAGGGCTTTGGGTTTTTGACAGAATATAAGGAATTGGATTTTTACATGTAAATCCTACTGTGTGCCTTCTATATCTCATTGCCAGAATGCTTCTGTGATCATTTAGAGGGAAAAGGCTGTCTTTTTATTAGGAGCTCTATCTTCTGATGCAAACACATTTTGTAGCTTGTAAATAATATTAAGGTAACATCATGAGAATAATTTGATTTAGGTCTGTGCAGTCCTTTGTGAGAACTCTAAATTCAAGAGACAAATCCCTGTGAGTGTCTCATTTGATCCTGGAATGGAATGATAAAAGTAAACCAGCCACATAGATTTTCTTTAATGTCTTGACTAGAGTAAACCCAAAGAGACTATCCATATACCCAGGGATTTCTTGTTAGTATTATAGAGGCCTTGCAGGAAGGACTTGTTTAGGCAACTTGTTTGCTGTAGCTTAAAGAGGGCAAATAAAAGGGTAAGCCACTACCAGAAATACCAGCAGAATGAACGCAAGACTGATGATAGATGGGCATTAGCTTTGCTCCATATACACACAGACATGCTCTTATTTTCCAAATGACCAATTGCAGAGTAATTTTCTGTGAAAGCTATTCTGCAGTGCAGATGCAAGCAAGCATGATTGTCATATTTGACAGAGGAATTATTTTATCTTTGTGACATGGTCAACCAAAAATATAAAGTATTGTAGTTTCTGAAAATGACTGGCAGTATAACATTCAGTAATTTTAAGGGTTCAATCCCCAGCACCGTGGGGGAAAAAGAAGAGAATATATGCATTCAGTAATTTTAAATCTTAACCACAGCATGATTTTGAAAAAATCTTTTTTAGTTTTTGGCTGTACTGGGAATTGAACCCAGGATGCATGCTAGGCAAGCACTGTATCACTGACTGAGCTACATCCCCAGCCACTCTGTATTGTATTTCATGGGAATATGGGAGCATCAGAACATTGAAGCCCAAGATTTATAAGACATATACCCCCCGCATCCTCCAGTAAAAACAAAGCACAAAATCTATAGATTTTAGGCAGCACCAAATGCTATTAGAAGCTTAATTATATTTAATGAGAAGCAAGAGTCCAAAAGCAAATGTTAAGGGGTTCTTGTTCTTGAGTCATTTTATAATTTAATGAATGATAATTGCTTAGGCATATGGTATCTACTGGCTATGATGTAGGGGGAATGGCTTGTTCTGAGAGTGCAAGGAGACATGTTCTAGCAAACTACAAGCTTTAGGAGTATAGGTACCTGTCAGTCTTATTTGTAATTAGGTCTTCTTGCCCAGCATACTTTCCAGAGCTCGCAGTAGGGTGGGTCAGGGGAGCGGACATTACCTTTGTAAGGTAACTCATCCTTCCAGAGAAGTTGCACAAGCAGCTAAATAGAGGACTTCTTTAAAATGATTAGGAGATTAAACAAAGAAAATAATTAAAAAAATAATTCCAGTGCCCCAGGTTCTCATTATCCTTCTCCTGCTTGCCAATATTATTAAATCTAGCCCCCTCTCAAAGTTCCACCTTATCAGTGGGAGGAAGAAGTGCTTTAAGAATTGTCTGTTTTCAAAGCATTAGTTTAATCTTGTAAAATCTTGGTTAATTGGCAGGGTGCTGTTTTGTTACATTTTACACCCGTAAAGCTGCATTAGAAGCGCAGAATGCTCTTCACAACATGAAGGTCCTCCCAGGGGTAAGAAAGCTTCTATTAATACATGAAACCGTGGTAGTTTTGATGCATGGGACATGGTTATACATATCAGGAACACCATGAAAATCATTTTGGGGAAAAGCTAGTTGCTGTGGGATTTAATGTAAAGGAGGACTTAAAGGGAGCATTTCAAGAAAATAGACTGAAAGTAGTTCTCTCTCCACCAGTAGTCTTGGATATTTTGACTTCCTGACTCATATTCTTTCTATTCTTATGTTTTGCCAGAAAAGATCATGAGGCAGGCATGTGTTCAGAGAGGACTCTTAAGGCCCTAGTTTTGGCTTGTCTTTTTTAGGGTCCTCATTTATATTTTTGAATGCATCAGTATGTACACAGATACTCAATAACATTCATGGTGTGACTTTTTAGATGCATCATCCTATACAGATGAAACCTGCTGACAGTGAAAAGAACAATGGTAAGAAAGCATATCACATTTTCCCCTTGTTTCTTCCTAGTTTGTTTGCTGTTCTTCTGTTATCTAGATTGAATTGTGCTCTTATGATTTGTCTGTTTTTTTTTTTTCCTGAAAAATAAGTATGATAAATAAATGAGAAAAGTAGAGTTGACTGGGAAACATTACCATAACATATTAGAATGAACTGGAATGTCCTTGATGAATAGAATCTTTTAAGGGCAGGAATGGGGAACATGAACAAGTTGGGAAGGAGAACTTAATTCTCTAGAATATAAGAGCTTCCTGAGCTGGCACTCAACACGGATAAGGCCATGTTCAGCTCACTAAGCAAAATCCCCCTGGGAAGGGGGACAAATTCCAGTCCTCTGGAGAAGTACTCAGACCTCAACACTCAGCTGCAGGACCTGAGTGTCACAGGAGCCATAGAAATTGAAGATGGTGGGCTGGGGTTGTAGCTCAGTGGTAAAACGCTTGCCTAGCACATATGAGGCACTCACTGTGTTCAATCCTTAGCACCATATAAAAATAAATAAAATAAAGGTGTTGTGTTCATCTACAGTGAAAAGAAAGGAAAAAAATTGAGGTTAGTGGTGACTGAAAAACTGTAATAATCTCTGTCCCAGTTCCTCACTTGAAATCTTTCCAGAAAATCCAAGTCAGGTACAGTGGCACACACCTGTTAATCCCAGGGATTTAGGTAACTGAGGCAGGAAGATCACAAGTTGGAGGCCAGCCTCAGCAATTTAGCAAAATCTGTCGTAAAATCAAAAAGGCTGGAGAATTAGCTCCATGGTAGAGTGCCCCTAGGAAAAGAACATCCAAATAGTACATGAATTTGAGAAAACGTTCAGTGGGAAACCCTTGATCTTCATTGCTCAAAGGAGAATTTGGCCTTACGGACGGAACTTGAAATAGCTGAATGAAAATAAGCAGAAGAGTCATGGGTGGTGTAATCCTTGAGGACTTGGACTTCCCAGGTGAAGTTGTAAGCAAGAGAATCTACGTGAAACTTAATGGCAGTTGGCTCGTAAAGTTTCATTTGAACAAAGCACAGTATTACACCGCAGACCACAGGGTCAAAATTTGTTTAAATACTTGGAATTGAATCCAGTGGTGCTTTACCATTGAGCTACATCCCTAGTACTCTATTTAAAAAAAAAAAAAAGGTTTTATTTTGAGATAGCACCTCCCCAAGTTGCCAAACTGATTTCACACTGGCGATCCTTCTGCCTCAGCCTCCTTAGTTTCTGGGATTACTGGCATGAGCTTATAGGCTTATAGGTTGAAACAATTTTATCCTTGCTCACAGGCAGGGATTTTAATTTTGAATTTCCAAAGTTTGAGTTGGAAACTAACGTGCTAAAGTAAAAAAGAAAGAAAAGTCAAAAAAGGTAAGTAGATAGACTATTCACTGAAAAGTAGATTTTATTCCTCTGGTCACATCAAAGTTGTGATGTTTCTTTTTTTGTAGTATTTGTAGTATTGCTAGAGAGAACAAATACACTTAAGTAGTTATATTTATTAATCAGATAAGGAAACTGACAAAGTGGTTAAGTAACTTTAACAAGAGCATAAAGCTATTATATTTCATCTCAATACTTCCATTTTCATATAATTTTAAGATACCTCTGGTTAGAAGAAATATGAAATTTGGGGGGAAAATATTATGTCTTGGAATCCGAAATGTGGTATGAGGCACAAAGCCAGGATTCAGACCCAGGTGTTCTTGCTTGAGTCTGTGCTATGCTGCCTTTTAGTAATAATATTCAAGCCTTTTGTGTTTTACTCTCTTAGCAGTGGAAGACAGGAAGCTGTTTATTGGTATGATTTCCAAGAAGTGCACTGAAAATGACATCCGAGTCATGTTCTCTTCATTTGGACAGATTGAAGAGTGCCGGATATTGCGGGGACCTGATGGCCTGAGCCGAGGTGGTACAGTTTTAACTATTAGAGTTACTTCTCTTAAATTTGGAGTCTCTTTTTAATTGGCCCATTTGAAATCAGATTCCTAGCCACCATAGCTCTGTCACCATGAAGAGGTTGGGCCTGCTGTTTCTTTCTGTATACCTAGGTATACCTTCTGTATACCTCTCAAACTCCTCCCATGAATTGATCCCTTTTTGTTCTCCTAGCCCCGCTAAAGAGAGACATCCTGCACTTCAGTGTCGTGTATTGAAGTTTTCTCTTTTGGTGCTTGAAGATATTAATGCCAAAATGGAAACATTTCCTTCTCCCACTTTCTTTTCTTTCTGTGGGGAACTAGTGGACGTGATTCCTTCTTTTCCCCTCAAGCACTTTCTTTCCTATCTATGGTTCCCTGGTTTTTCATTATACCATTTACTGCCCTAGTGTGGCATGTCTGTGTCTTCCACCAGCTCATGAACCCCTGAAGACAGGGACCACGTTTGTATCACTATCATGATAGTTGGCACCACAACAGGGGTACAACCAGTGTGTCAGGTAAATGTGTAAATGAATGAATGAATGAGTTATTGACTCTTCTCTTACCAGGTTGTGCATTTGTGACTTTTACAACAAGAGCTATGGCACAGACGGCTATCAAGGCAATGCATCAAGCACAGACCATGGAGGTAGGGAATAGATAAAAGGGGAAATTCCTTAGCCTGTGGATACTGGGACAGTTCCAACAAAGTCCAGTCACGTGTACAGCATAAAATTGCCCTAAAACCTAAACAAAGGTTTCTTTACAATTACCATGTTGGGCAAGTAAATAAAATTAACATGTTGGAGAAGGGTGTAGTGATATGTACCTATAGTCAGGAGGCTGAGGCAGAAGTATGGCTTGAATTTAGGCGTTTGAGGCCAGCCTAGGCAACATAGTAAGATCTCATCTTTAAGTAAACAAATAATAAAATCAACATATTGGAAACAGTGGCTCTTTTAAATTGCCTTTGCTGCAGTGTTTACCATGAGAGTCAGATGAAATTAGAATGCAGTCTGCATGTCTTCAAAAAGGAGAATTTTCCCTTCACTCAGAAGGAGGAATTTGACCCTTTTGTTTTGGTGTTTTCATAGGGTTGCTCGTCCCCCATGGTGGTAAAATTTGCTGATACCCAGAAGGACAAAGAACAGAAGAGAATGGCCCAGCAGCTCCAGCAGCAGATGCAGCAAATCAGCGCAGCATCTGTGTGGGGAAACCTTGCTGGTCTAAATACTCTTGGACCCCAGTATTTAGCAGTGAGTCTCTGTGGTTTGCTTTCTGCAGACTGTGCAAGCTCCCAGCTGTTTCTTTTTCTGCTATCCCTAGCTAACAAACATACAGTGGCATTTACAACTTGTGGTATATAGAGATTTTTGAGTAAAAATTTAGGCAATGTGATGTTTTTTCTTTAAATCAGGTTAGTCTGTCTCCCTTTCTTGGTCTCTGTCTGGTCTTGTGTCTTTGCTTATTTCTTGAGGCTTTTCCAACAAAGTGAAATCCTAATTATCTGATTTAAGGATTTAGAAATGTCTAATGTTTCCAAGAGAAAAATTCCTATGGGAATCTTAACTACCAAGCAACATTTCACATATCTCTCTCTACCAGATGTAGAGGGCATCATTAAAATCCTTATTGAATCTTGGGAGAAAGCATGATAAATATTTTCTTCAGTGAACTGAAAGGTCAAAAGGTTAACATAGAAATGGTGAAGTGACAATTATAGGTGCATACTTAAGTTCACCATATTGTAAATAGATCTTTTATTTAATGTTGAGTTTGAGTCATATAATCCGAGAGTGTCCAGCTTCAATTTGTTCTTTAGAGTAGGTCTACATATATGTTATACAGGATTACTCCTGCCTTAACCCTTAAAACTGAATAACCAAAGGTAATCTCTGAAGTTATAAATGATAAAACCACTATGTTCATATGGGTAGTCTAGAAACATCAATATAGGAATGAATATCTAGTGTAGTCATTTATTCCTCTTCCTATTTTTGCAGTGCTAGGGATTGAACCTGGGACCTTGCATCATATCTAGGCAAGAGCACCACTTCTGAGCTATATTCCCCAACCCTCTTTCAGATATTATTCTATATGAAAACAGAGGAAAGGGAATGATTTCTGTCCCTTGGAACTGAGTTTTGATTAATTTGATATCCCTGGTTTTCATATTTCTAAAATCTTAGCAGAAATCCTAGTTTATCCTAGCTAGTATTTCTCTGAAATTAAAACTGTATATATATATCAGTAAATTAAATTGTTTAAAATATATTAAGTTTATCTATATATTATTGTATTTCAATAGATTAAATTGTTTCTCAGTATTAGAACATTGCTAATTAGTTCAGATGATTCAGAGAGATTTTCGTCTTCTGCCAGAATGATAATGCTTTGGTAATAATCATGAAAATGCATTTGCTTCTTAAGAGTTTTTGACCCTCTTTTTAAGGAAGAGGCCCCCTTTTGTGGTCATTGCCATATCCAGCAAGTGCATAATAGTATATACTGAGAGCTGTGGTCTCTTTGTTTCAGTTAGACATGATCCCACCTTAAGAGCTCTTGTCATTTAGGGGAGGAAGTGGAGGTGCCAAGTGCAGTAGAACAGTCTACCAGTTGGAACTGTACACATTAACCAAGGTATTTAAGAAAAGAAAAATGAAGACATGTGGGTGCTAATGGACTGTGTAAGTGAGAGTACATCATCATTAATTATGAGGGTTTTTTCCTGGAATATGTGGACTTGAACCAACTGAGCTGTAATGGACTAGAACATTCTAGTTCTTTGTGGAGTTATGAATTTTGGACTTCTTCAAGAAGTACTAAAAATTAATGTCTTTTTTTTTTTTCCCCCTTCTCCCAATTCTTTCTGGAGGTTTATTGACCCCATGGTACCCATCCATGAACTCTGCCCTAGAGGAATTTGTGATGACAGAGGAACTAGGTCATATGTTTATAGGAATGGCAAACAGGTTGAATAAAGGATCTAGTACAAGAATATTGGTTTTCCACCAGGAATAACAGTTGGATTTGAATGGAGCATAAATTTCCAGCAGGTTGATTCCAGGAAGGTTGTGGTTCTTTAAGATACAGAGTATACAGGGTTAAGGTCATAGAGTTACATAAACTCATATTTGTTTTGATCACTGAAAGAACATACATTGAATCTGGTATGGAATGATCCATCAATCACTTGGTCATCTGCAATAGTAAAGATCAATTTGAAGGGAAGGAAGTAAATGGGGTTGGATAGATAGGCAGCTTGGGAGCGACTGATTAGTTATTGGTCCACTGTGTCTTGTAAAAGGTGACTCCAAGAAATACTTATGCCATGGTAGATAATGGTATTTGAAATAGTTGTGTGGAGTAGCAATTAAGTATCCAAAAGGAAACAGTCTTCAGAATGAGACATATTTGGTCTCACTAAGGAGAGCTTAGGAGAGAGAAAATGGAAATGGCAGTCATTTGTGCAGACACTAATTGCTGTCGACCTTGTAACTGCTTGAATTTAGCTTATTTCCCTGCACTACTTCTGGCCTTTGCTGTGCTTCATTCTCTTGCCCAGGAACTTGAGTTCTACTCAGTATCACATGAACATATAATCTTCTGTGCCAGGGCTTTAGCTATGTTGTATTGTCCTGTGCTGCCATAAGTCTCATATTTCTGTTGTGTTGGCTTGGGATCTTATCTTCAACTTTCTTCTCTCTGGGGGCCTCTGCACTCTCGCTTTGCTGTGCTGTAGAGTTATCCCAGATGCAGAACCAGCCCTCACTCTCACTCTTGTTCTGTTTTTTGGTGTAATGTCTAGCTTTATTTGCAGCTCCTTCAGCAGACTGCCTCCTCTGGGAACCTCAACACACTGAGCAGCCTCCACCCAATGGGAGGTAAGTGTTTCACTGCTGTAGAGGAGCAGCAGCACCCAGGCCAACAGACCCAGCTGCCAACAGTCTGAGAGTTTTACACCATTGGTGCAAAAAAAAAAAAAAAGTTCACTCATCCTATAAAGCCAGCCTAAGATGAACATTCCAGAACTCCACTGGCTTGTCTCTGTAAGGTGCCTGTATTGTCAGTCAGTACCTTTGCTCTAAGGTTGTCTGCTGCCTCCCATCACTTTAAGTTACTGTTGGGGAAGAAGATGGAAAATTGCTGCTGTTAGCACCTAGGGTCTATCTGAGGCCATTCTGATAAAGAGAAAATTGTAGGATCTCTTGATTTCTACAATAGTGATTTTCAGTGACTGAGGAAAAGCCAAGGATGGCTTCCATGCAGATGACTTAATCAGAAGCTGCTAGAACTGAGGCAGTTAATTGACCTGTGTGGTCCTGTACATGTTATTTTGTAGGGGAATTCCTGTTGTTTCTGTTAAGGTACATGGAAAACTTAAATGAAAAATACTTGCCTGGGTTTATAACAAAATGGGGCTCTCTCCAGACACATCTGAGCCTGGACCTTCAGAAAGATCAGTGGGGGTAGGGAGTGGGGCACTTCCAAAGCTGCCTATGCTATACCCCTTCTGACAAGATAAGGCTGAGCAAGTACATTTGAGAAAGGGGTAGTTGTCAGTGACCTGCATTTTTGCCTGGAAATTTTTGATGGTGGTTCATATTGTCCTAGGGAACAATCTATATTACATTTTTATTCTCACTCTTTCCACCTCTACCACTAGTCTACCTTTCCATCATATAGTAAATGGTTTACAGCATCCATACCACAATTCAGGTTTCTCCTTTTAACTGCATTATCTAGGTTCCACATTGTCTAGGTCTTTCCATCTTCTGATAATGATTAATCTGCTATGGGAATGGCAGTGTTTCCTCTATTCTTTCTCCTCTTGGTTTATTCATACATGTTCTCATCTGTCATTCCTTCTGGGCCTTTTGGGTCTATATTGTGTTTTCTACTTGTTCGTTGGCCCCCTGCGTTTCACAAAGCAAGACTCCTGTAAAGTTTGAGTGAGGCTCTTAGATGCAGTCCCATTCTGTACCATAGGTTTTGGCATTATTGTTTCCTTGAATTCCTAGCCTCATGGTAGGCTGCACACACATTCTTTCAGTCTCCTGATCATCCACCTCTTTATTAATCCTCACTGGGGTGCTATGCCATTGAATTAACTAATTTTTCTCTGAACAACTGATTTCAAGTTTCCTTCCTTCCTTCATTCCTTTTATCTTCTTTGCTAGGGCTTTAACTGTGTTGTATTGTCCTGTGCTGCCATAAGTCTCATATTTTTTGTTGGCTTGGGATCTTATATACATCAAGCAATGTGCTCATCAGCACTTAACCTACCCTTTGGGGAGTGGAAGTGAACCCAGGGCCTCACTCATGCTAGGCAAGTGCTTTTCCACTGAACTACATCTCCAGGCATTTATATTTTATTTTGAGACAGGTCTATGTTGAACAGGCCGGCTTAGACTTTACATCCTCCTGCCTTAGCCTCTCAAGTAGCTGGGATTACAGGTGTATGCCACAATGTCCATCTTCATTTAACTACTACTACTATTTTTTTTTTTTTTAAGTTGTAGATGAACACAATACATCCTAAGCTATTTAAGTTTTCTTAATGAGTGATATCTGGCTGGGTACAATGGCATATGCCTGTAAACCCAGCTACTCAGGAGGCTGAGGCAAGGTTAAGGAGAGACCTGTTTCAAGTTTAAAAAAGTAAAAGTTAGGGATGTTGCTTGGTGGCAAACTGCTTCTGGGTTCAGTCCCTAGTACCTACCCACCCTGCAACCCTACAAAAATGTGGTATGTGAAAAAAAAAATTTTTTTAAGCCTTGTAATTTTGCTAGTAAGGCTTATCTAGAGCAGTTCTTTGTCTGGGACCAGCCTTCTACTGTCTTGCTGGAGTGGATACCTGGCACCCTTATCTGCTGGCTGATCTCTTGCTTTGAATGTTGCAGGGTTAAATGCAATGCAGTTACAGAATTTGGCTGCACTAGCTGCTGCAGCTAGCGCAGCTCAGAACACACCAAGTGGTACCAATGCTCTCACTACATCCAGCAGTCCCCTCAGCGTACTCACCAGTTCAGGTAAGCATGTTATAGGAACTATTGTGCCATTGTGTGCCTTGGACAGATCTTCTGTTTTAAAGATGGAGTCCAAAGACAAGGCTATATCATCATGGAAAAGAGTTAACAATTATGTGCAGAGGAGTTGGATTATGAACAACAACTTTTCAAATGTCATTTTCTGACTTAAGAAAAATCTTATAATTTTTTATTTGCTAAAGCTATCATTTTTCTCTGTCCTACAAGGACAGTTATCAGTATTAGTAACTGAAACCTCTTCGAAGTAGAATAGTTGTATCACTTTAGTAAAACTGTTAACAAAAGAAGGCAAGTAATGGCTTGAACTTAACTTCTGGATTTTTAATAGCAGGGTCCTCACCTAGCTCCAGCAGCAGTAACTCTGTCAACCCCATAGCCTCACTTGGAGCCCTGCAGACATTAGCTGGAGCAACAGCTGGCCTCAATGTTGGCTCCCTGGCAGGTAAGGGGTAGCCTCTGGTGGTCATTAGGCCATTCTTTGTGTAGTAGCACATCTTAAGAAGCCCTGGTAGTGGGCGCCACTAGAATTGTTGGAGTGGCCTAGAAAGGTTAAAAATAAGCATGGAATTTCAAATCAGATATGAGTAAAATCCCACCTCTGTCCCTTATCTAGCTGTTACCTTGGATCACCTTTTTACTGTCACTTTCTCTTCTATGAGATAGGAGTAATAAAATACTTTGAAGGGTTATTAAGAAGTGGGCCTGGGGTTGTGGCTCAGTGACAGAGTGCTCACTTAGCATGTGTGAGACCCTAGGTTCAATCCTCAGCACCACATAAAAATGAATGAATAAAATGTATTGTGTTCATCTACAACTTAAAAAAAATAATAGTAGTAGTTAAGACAGGCATTGTGGCATACACCTGTAATCCCAGCTACTTGAGAGGCTGAGGCAGGAGGCTATAAAGTCTAAGCCAGCCTGTTCAACATAGACCTGTTTCAAAATAAAATATAAATGCCTGGGAATGTAGTTCAGTGGAAAAGCACTTGCCTAGCATGAGTGAGGCCCTGGGTTCAATCCCACCTCCCAAAGGGTAGGTAAAGTGCTGATGAGCACATTGCTTAGTGCAGTGCCTGGCAACATAGAATATACTCAGTAAACAATGTTAACTGTGGTTTTGATGGTAGGGTTTACCCACATCTTATTATAGATCACATGTAATCCTTTTAGTCCCCAGTCCTGGGATTCTTATTTTACTAAATTCCGGTTCTATATTAGAAAGTGGCAAAATAGCCAAAGAGATAATGGAGCCTGGCATGTGTGGGTAGCATCAGTTCTTCCACAGGTTGGAGAAAATAATGGTGAGAACCACACCTAGGTATGGTATGTTTGAGTGTTCACAGTAGCAGCAAGGCCTGGCATATGTCCTGAAATCAGACCAATCAGTTGAATATTCCTCAGGAGGAAGCTAAGAGGAAGAGGAAAGGGCAAATTTTGCAGTTTTCCCTATTCTAGATGTCTCTAAGTATACCTGTCTTTGGCATCAGTTGAGTGTTTCTAGTATATTAATGCTGCTTTTCTCCAACCAAGGGATGGCTGCTTTAAATGGTGGCCTGGGTAGCAGTGGCCTTTCCAATGGCACAGGGAGCACCATGGAAGCCCTCACCCAGGCCTACTCGGGTATCCAGCAATATGCTGCTGCAGCGCTTCCCACTCTGTACAACCAGAATCTCTTGACACAGCAGAGTATTGGTGCTGCTGGAAGCCAGAAGGAAGGTGAGTGCCAAGGGAAATTGGGGGAAGAGGCGGGCATGTCACTTTGTCTGGACCAGAACTGAAAAGCAGGGCAAATGTTACATGGATTTTTAATCAGAACACTTTTCTGTCCAATGGCAAGAGTAAACTGAAAAATATGACAAAGAGTGATGTGTTTTTGGAATGTTTTCTGACTGTAGCTTATTTCTTCTGTACACCCTCCTGGGATGGGGGCTATAGTTTTTAATTAAAGAAACAGATACTGGCCTTACTGCTTCTGAAATCATTTGACAAAATTCTGTTTTTATTAGGACATCATCTCTGAGTTATACCTCTGTCAAAGCATCTTCTGTCTGAGTGGCCTTTTTAGGGATATCATTTGGTATTTTCCTCACTTTCTGATTAATGCTTGTTCTAATTGAGGAGAAACAGGTGATGGAACAAAAGAAGTTAGAACCAATGGGTTGATAAAGTGAAAAGTATGCCCTTTGACATAAATGGAATTAGTTTTGTTTTAAATGAAATTTAATCTAGAAGGTTTCCAGACAGAGGCCTGGTAGTGATTTATAGAACTCAAGAGTTCTGTCTCCTTTGTGCCTGTTTGAGGGTTTTTGTAATCACAAGCCATCAAGGTTTAAGCACTAAAGTAGGAAAGATAAAGTATCTTCTGCTGTAGCCCCAAGAGTTCTGCTCTAATCCCTCACCTGCTCTGAATTAAACACCTCTCTGTCCTAGAGATAGTGCAGTGGGGAAATACTGGTTCTCTCTAGAACTGGAACCTGTATTTTAGTGGAAACTATAAAGATAGACAATAAACAGATAGAAAGCATGATATGTTTTAGGTGGTGCTGTGAAGAGTGACCAGTAGAAAAAGGGATAGAGTGCTAGAGGCACTACATTTTATACCAAATAGTCAGAGAAAGTCTCTAAATTGACTTTTTATTTTTATTTTTATTTTTATTTATTTATTTATTTTTTGAACCGGGGATTGCACTCAAGGGCACTTGGCCACTGAACCACATCCCCAGCCCTATTTTGTATTTTATTTAGAGACAGGGTCTCACTGAGTTGCTTAGGGCCTCGCTAAGTTGCTGAGGCTGGCTTTGAACTCGTGATCCTCCTGGCTCAGCCTCCTGAGTCGCTTGGATCTAAATTGATATTTAAATAGAAATCTGAAGAAGTTTAAAAAAAAAAAAAAAAGGCAAGCCAAGTGAATATCGAGAGGATGAGTAATAGGGAGAGGGGGAACTACAAGTGCAAAGGCCTTGAGGCAGTCATATTCCACCATGTGCTGGCAACGGTAAGGAGGGCAGGATGGTTGAAGAATGGCTGGACTGCAATTTTGATAAAAACTGTTTGGTAGAAAGTCATTAAGTGGTTGGATGAAGAAAGCATGTTCTGAGGACTGGGGTTATGGCTCAGTGGTAGAGCACTTGTCTGGCACATGTGAAGCACTGGGTTCAATCCTCTGCACCACATAAAAATAAATAAAATAAAGGTATTGTGTCCGTCTACAACTAAAAAGTAATTTTTTAAAAAAAATGCATGTTCTCTTTTTAAGCTCAGTGTTAACCAAGCACATTTTTTTTAAATTCGTTTTACTGCTGGGTACAGTGGCATGCACTCCTGTAGTCTTATCTACTTAGAAAGCTGAAGCAGAAGAATGACAAGTTCAAGGCCAGTCTTGGCAAATTAATAAGACTATCTCAAAATATAGAATGGGCTCGGGCTATAGCTCAGTGGTAAAGCACCTTTGGATTCAATCCCTAGTACAACAAATTTATTTTTACATAGGCACAATTTATACATTTTGGTATACAGATCTATGAGCTTTGACAAATACATATAGACATACAGCTACCACCACCACAAATGGACAGACCAGTTCCATCATCCTTCACACACTTTTATAGTCATTTGCTTCTCTCACTCCTTCTGACAACCATTAGTCTACTTTCTATCCCTATAGTCTAGGGACAGTTTTGCACTTTATTTTGATTATAACTTTTTCTGCCTCCTTATCTTGTTTCTCTGTGGCCTTTAGTCTCTGCTTCACAAGTTCTCTCCATGAGAAGGGGCGTGGCTAACCATGGGGAAAGAAACCTAATCCAGGGATTCCCCTTTGCTTCCCTGCCTTGTGTTTGGAGAATAAGTTTAGCTCCCCCAAAGAATCTGTTTTTTGGGATCATGATCGTTTTACATCGGTGAAAGGAATGAAAAAACATTGATGCAGGGTGATGAACATGCTCGACACTGACACTTTTCTAATCATTGGGTGTTTTGAAGGTCCAGAAGGAGCCAATCTGTTCATTTACCACCTGCCCCAGGAGTTTGGAGATCAGGATCTGCTGCAGATGTTTATGCCCTTTGGAAATGTCGTGTCTGCCAAGGTTTTTATAGACAAGCAGACAAACCTGAGCAAATGTTTTGGTATGTTGACTTCTTTCTGGTGTTAGGGTGGGATTAAGCTTTTCACCACTGAGAGAGGGGGTTGATAACAGGAAATGCTAGATTTGAGTTTGGACTGTTGTTTAAGTTAGCCTTGGGCAGATCACCTGTCCACTTTTTGAGCTTCAGTTTTCTCATATCTGTAGAGGAGGTAATGATTTCTGCCCATGGTACTGCTTCAGAGGAAAAAATAATTTATGAAAAATGGTTTGCAGTACATCTTAAAGTACTTTATAAATATCAGATGGTACTCATCTGTTATCCCAGGGACTTAGGAGGCAGAGTCAGGAGAATCTTAAGTTCAAGGCCAGCCACAGCAACTTAGCGAGAAACCCTGTCTTAAAAAATATAAAGGACTGGAGGGTGTAGCTCAGTGGCAAAGCATCCCTGGGTTCAAACTTCAGTACCAAAAAAATTTAAAAAGAGCCAAGAGTGGTGGTGCACACCTGTAATCCCAGCAGCTCAGGAGGCCGAGGCAAGAGGATTGTGAGTTCAAAACCAGCCTTAGCAACTTAGTGAGGCCCAAGCAACTTAGTGAGACCCTGTCTCAAAATAAAATATAAAAAAGGGCTGGGGATGTGACTTAGTGGTTAAGCACCTCTGAGTTCAATCCCCTGTATCACCAAAAAATAAATAAATAAAAGGAGCCTAATCTATTTCATGTGATATTGTTTCCAGAGTGTATGTCTCTGCTGAGAAAAATTGGGAGTTCATACTGAGCACATAAAATGTCTCTTGCATAAGGAGGACTGAGTCTCCTTGCCTCATTATGTCCCTCACCTAGATTTCTGCTTGGACACACAGGTTTTGTAAGTTACGACAATCCTGTTTCTGCTCAAGCTGCCATCCAATCCATGAACGGCTTTCAAATTGGCATGAAGAGGCTTAAAGTGCAGCTCAAACGTTCGAAGAATGACAGCAAGCCCTACTGAGCGTGCTCCCCTCTGAGACTGGAGTGAGAGGGTCTTCTGGTAAGTGGGGGAGGAGCACCCTTAATGATTCGAAGCCCTAAGGCTGTGTGTTGACAGCCCTGGACCCTGATCCCTGCCACTCTCGCAGGCACAGCTTGCCCTGAAGACTCGGCTACTGCCTTCTGTGGGAGTTTCGCTTCGTACAGAGGACAAGTTTGTGCTTTGGTTTCCAGTGTTTTACTTTGGAGTTTAGGTGCCATATCCTGAGTTTCACCCCCCCCCCCGCCCCCTTTATTTAAAGTTTGCCGTGTTTGTAACCAGTGTGTGTTGAGAAGGACCAACACCAAACCAGCCTGGGGGAGAGGGAATGGGGAAATGTTTTTAAAAGATGATGATCAGAATTTTCCCCAAACCACCCCGAGAGAGGACTAAGTAAAACAAAAAGTTGACCCTCAGAATCTCCCCAAGTGCAAGGGTGAGTGAAATGAAAACTGACATCCAAGAGTTGCAGGGGTGGAGTGGTGGGTTGGCTCTGGAGGAGAGGGGGTGATTTGACACCTAATGCTCTGGCAGTTGGAGTCAGAAACTCCTTCAAAGCTGCCTTCTGTAGAAATATTGAGTTTTTGCCACCTATTTTTTAGATTCTTGTCCTGAATTTCTGCCTCTTTTTTTTTCTAAAAGGGGTCACCAATTCTTTGGAAATAAAGCACCTCTTAAATTAGCTTGACATATGCAAAAAGCAGGGAGACATCACCCATTGCTGGCCTTCCCTGACCACCAGTGCTATTGGATTGCCCTGCCTAGCTGGTAGATGGGATAAGCAGCCAAAGAGGTCATTTTTATTTTATTCCAACATCAAATAAGACCATGACCCATTTCCAATAGATCTCTTAAAAGAAGGCCTCGGTGGAAGACATTGCCTGGTTTCCTTCCTTAGAGTTCACCACAGTAAGGAACATTACCCCCATTCCAAGCCACAATTTTCTCATGAGGGCAAATCCAAAAAGGTGTTGCACCATCTTGCTAAAGGGGCACCTCCCCTGGGCAGAGTGATCAAAAGCCATCTAGTTGGGGGAGGAGGACCCTGCTTCTTAATACACCTGAATCAGAAGGTCCCTTCAAATCAGCATGCCGCATTTTCCAGTGGCCAGACTTAATACTTAAGAACACGAAGAGGTCCATGCTTGCCTCCTTGACTGAGGTGTCCCAGAGGTAGTATTCCCACAGAGGTCTGGCAGGCCCCTCTTCTAACCACTCCAGCCCTATCTTCTGCCTTTGGGGACAGAGGAGACAACAGGATGTTTACAGCCTCCATATGGATTTAGTGTTCATTTACCTCAGTATTACTGTGTTCATTTTGTCCTCGTGCTTACAGTTAGCTCCCTGCTGCCTCCCACAGGTCTCACTCCAGCTTTTGCCTGTGACCCACACAGCCTCTGGGCTCTGCCTCTGCTCTAAGAAGTGCTATGGGGGTGGAAAGCCAGGAAGGACGAGCTGTTGGGAATGTGCACCTGGGCAGAGGTAGCCCCGTTAGGATATGACTATTAGCCACAGCCAGGGACTGGGTCCCTGGGTCCCTGGAAGCTTACACCTCACAAATGAGTCCTGACCCCTAGAAGCAGAGATCAGCATAAAGGGGTTGGTTTGGTATTAAATTGGATGGGGGCTCTCTCATTGTCATGCTGTCCCTGTGGGCAACAGAGATTGACTGTCTTGCTGTTGTACAGTTAGTTCGTGGTATTGGATTATCCCATTGAAGCTGGGACAGCTGTTCCCTTCTCATAGTGATAACTTGGGTCTATTGTCCTCTTAAGAAACGTGAAACATACACTTCTTAAGCTGAACCACGTAAACTTGAATTCTGCGCACTGGGAGAAATGTGTCCTGTGTTTCAAAGGATAAAACTGTTCTAAAGGCTTCCAGGGTCATGATGGGATTTTTTAAATAAATGCAAAAAAATAAAAAGAAAAAAGAAAAAAGAAAAAAAAAGAAAAAAATGCTAGGTTGGGGAGGCGCTGTTCTGAATCCCAACCGGCTGGAACCAAGAATGTCGTTTCTATTTTTATAGAAGTTTTATACAGCTCCGGGGTGGAGAATATTTATTACCTAAATTATATCTCTGGAAAAGGCCAGGATTTTGTAGAATCCAGAATGTGATTGTTGTACACACAGGGTGCTGTGTATGATTGAAACTACTGACTTTCTGTGGCCGATTGCAGCCCAGCTAACCTGCCCGAGGGGAAGGTGTTAATGCTGTGAATTGGCAGAGGAGAGAGCTGTGCTCCACAGGGTGCTGCCGGTGCTGTGCTCCCTAACCTTCTGTTCTGTCGTCCTCCTTGGCCAGAATTTCACTCCCTACCCCTTCCCCCTTCTTCCTTATCCTTGCTCCTCCCCCATTTCATCACTTGTCCATGGATTTGTCCTGGGCTCTGGGACCTTATGAAACCACTTTGCTAATGACGTAAGAGGCAAAGGTGCAATCCACTGCCTTTAATACAGACCCTCAGGCTTCATACCTAGTTTTGGTTCTCTTTCTGTAAGAGGAGCACATGCCCCAGCAGGGTCCTTGGGCTGCTAAGGCAGTCAGCCGGTGAGATCATGCACTTCTGTTCTCTCCCTCTGCCCAGTGCATTTGCACCGCAGCAGCACTGCCCTTGAGTACAGTTCTTTCCCCAGGCCAAAGATGGTTTTGTGAAGAAGCTGCTCCCCTACAAGTCTCATGGTGTGAAAGGGCTCAGCTCGGAGAGTGGAGACTCGCAGTCAAGTCTTAAAGCAATCCTTTTCTGTTGTGTGGAGGTTTCACTTACAATGTGTCTTTGTTTTGTTTTTTGTTTTGCTATAGTTTTGTTTCATACTTGGGTTACATCATGAAATTGATTTGCCTTGAATGCAGCCAGACCACTGTCTCTCCTGGGTTCCATATGAGTGGCCAGGGCCTGTGTGGAAGCTAAGGGCTTGGATTTCTGGGAACAAAGGGCGGTTTCCATAGGATTGAGCAGAAATCCTGTCCCTCTATCCTAAAGAATCTTCCCCACCCCAGCAAGTGTCTTCTGTTTCCCCCCTGAGTTTTGACCAGGGAGTGGGAGAGAGGCTGAGAGGCCCTGCTCCCCAAGAGACCTTCCCTTATGTGTTGAGCACTTCATGGGAAATCCAAGCCTTAGGTTCCCTTCTGTCTCTGGCAGTTGGATGTTTTCTTGGTGTCCTCCATGTCCTTTTTGACTTTTCCCTGTGTCCATTGTTAGCATGTGCAAAAGTTCCCTGTCATTACCCACCCCCTGCCCCGTCCCGCCTCCTCATTTCAGGGCTGTACACACAGTGAGTGTCCTGTTCTCTCTCTCTTTGTTTGGATGTATTGCTCTGTGTAACTCAGTGGGTCTCCCTCTTTCTGGTTTGTTTTTTTTTCTAGATTCCTGCCGTTTGTTCATCGTTGTGCCTAAAGCATGTCGATGTGGCGTCAAGTACATCGTCCAAATCCCTGTCTCTTCAGCTTCTCTGATGCTTGAACTCTCACCTTTGACCTTGTGTTGACCTTTGATGCTGACGTGTATTTTTATTATGTTTGTTTCTTTCCTCGTTTTTTCTTTTTTCTTTCCTTTTTTTTTTTCCCTTTTGTGCTGCCAAAATTGGTTTTGCTAGAACGACTGCTGAAGGGGAAATATTTAAACTTGCATTTGAATATAAAAAAATCTATTTTTCTAGAACTTCATAAGATAACCACTTGATTTTGTGATTCCAATTCTTTGTAATTGTCTTCAGAGCAGCCCTACTAGCACATACCGCGTGGTGTTTGTATTTCTGTGAACACACAGCCAGTCCGTTTCTAGGCTTTGTTTCTCTGTGTGCTTAGTTTTAAAGACAACTTTGAAGTAAACAATGAAATAAACGATGTCACTAAAACCTTTGAGGCTCCTGAGCACATTTTGCTGATATAGTTTGTGGGGCTTGAGGAGACCGCATGTGTTGCTCTTATTTTTGTTTTTCTGAGTTCTCAACTGCAGAAAACACCTGAACCCCTCTTCCTTTCTGACTGCAGTTTGGGCCCCAGCCAGCCCTTTTTCTTTTTCTTTTCATTTTTCTTTTTCTTTTTCTTTTGTGGTTGTTCCCTGGAGCTACCCTGCGGGGAGCCTTGGCTCCCTCTTGCCCCTTCCCTCAGCCCCACAGGGCTCGCCTCCATACTTGTTCCTACAGTCTCCACAGCAAAATGTGATGCTTTTTTTGTTTTGTTTTGTTTTGTTTTTGTATTGTTTTTGTTTTGAAATTTTTCCTTTCCTACTAAGATTATGCCCAGAAAAAACAAGTTTTGCATGTGTCCTGCTGTTTCTTCACACCTTCGTATATATCACCTTCACCTCTCTGTTTTCTATAGTTTGTGCAAAAACTGACCGATTTAAAAGGGTTTCAAAGAAGCTGTTTTAAATTGTTGTGGGGTTGATTATTTTTTTCAAGATTGTACTGTTTTATTTTGAAGTGGCAACTTTCTCCTCTATTGCCCTTAGAGTGTTTGCCTGTGCACTTAGACTGTCACCTTGCGCGGCCTCCAGGTCTCAGCAGGGCTCCCAGGAGGCTAGCTGCTCTGCTCAGGAGTGGGAAGGGGCCCCAGAGAGGCCCAAGAAGCAGAGCTAGAATCTGAAGGTGGCTGTGGGTGGACAGAGGCACAGTAGGGCTAGCACCCAGCGGAAGGGGATGCTCCCAACCACCCGAGGATGCTGTCTGCGCACTAAGTGGCTATACATCTGCCGAGCTTTTCCTAGGTGACAAGCACAATACTACAGTCTTCACACTGTTTACAGCCCTGGGCACAAACCACCCCATACTGGCTCTTCACTGCAGCTCTGTTTTTGCTTAGCTAGTGGGGTGGGGATAAGGGCGGGATTTGTTTTTTAAATTGGGTGAAGAGCCGAATAGCTACTGTCCCTGGGTGCCAGGCCAGCTAGTTCTTTGGTTCCCTGAGGGGAACTTTCCCTCTTCTCTTGTGGCACCATCCAACCTCAGGGTCTTGAGGACTTGAGGAAGAATGTGAACAGAGGGGGAAAGGCCAGAGGAGATGAGAGGGCAGGAATGGATCTGTGGAGGGAAGAAGTAGTAGGGAAGGAGTCATAGCAGATCCCAGCCAGACCTACAGGCTGGTGGGAGGAAGAGCTGCGAAGCAGAATTGTCCAGGGAAGGGTGGCAAGGTACAGGAGGGACCCCAGGGTTGGGGATGGGGGTAGAAGCACTGTTTAGCATCTTTCACACTGGGGTTGAGGGAGGAAGGGATCCCATCAGAATTTCTGCTCTGGGACCCAGCAGGTTGCCCAGTATTATGCTTGAGGCCACTCTTAGTAGGAGGAAAGGGCAGCCAAGTGGAGGCCCAGTGTATAGTAGGCTGCTTAATTTCCTGGAAGGGGTGATTGGATGGAAAAGGCCAGAAGCCCCAGCCTGAGAGACTGCTGTGCACCCCACAGTCTGACTGCACAGAGCCGCCTCTGTTGGCAGGAGGCGCTGAGGCTCCCCTTCCTGTGTATTGAGAAGCTTTGTTTGCCAATATATTTTGCTTTCAATTCCAAGAGGAGCTCTGGGAAAACCTGTGGATAAAACCAAATGCCAAACGTTGGACGTTGTTTCCTTTTCCTTTTCTCTCTCTGATTGTTTTAATTGTTCTGTGGTGGTTTTAATGGATTTGAGACCCTGGAGCGGCAGCTGCCTTTCTGATTTCCAGCTGCTTTTTGTGAATAATTTAAAAAGAAAAAAAAAAGAAACTTTACATTTTGGAGACAAACCTGTGTGAGTTTTTTATTGGTACAAACGTTGTATTTAACACTAGGGGTTTTGTACAGTTTTTTGCCTTTTCTACTAGAAAACAATGTAAAGTGATTTCACAATGTGAAGAGAAAAAAATTGCCACTATGACCAAACGCACAGTCTGTTCTGCAGCAACAACGGGATTCAATCAACTCAAAGTCGTGATTCAGCCGTAGAAATGCTTTTCCTTGACCTTGTTTGAGCTTTCCTTTCTTTCCTGTTTTGATTTGCAAAAGAAAATGTCTTTTCTGTGTGAACTTGTGTTGTACTCTGTAGAAAATTATGGATTTTACTTTAATGGTTTAAATAAAGGCAAGAAGAGCCCTTATCGCTTTTCTTACCTAATCACAGAGTTTGTGTAGTGGATTAAAAAAGAAAAAAAAATTGTTACAAGTTTGGAGCAAGGGAGTATGTGTTTAAAAGGACTCTCCTTCCTTTTTTTGTGTGTTTTTCCTTTTGTCCCAATGGGGAACCTAAATCTGTTTTAATTGCACAGACACACGGACAAAAAGTCATTTTGTATCTGCCAAGTGTGGTACCTTCCTTTGTTTATTTGCTATTAAACTGTTTGAGAAGAACTGATGCTGTCTTCAGAGTTTTTGATTGCTGGGGACATAAGGGGGTCCCTAGAGGGCTGGGGTTGGTGGTGTTCCTTACACAGGACAGATGGGTGGGCCCTGGTTTGGTGTCAGCTTGCTGTACCTGATGGTGTGCAGCTGAACCCACCAAAGGTCCTGAAGGAATACCTAATTTCTCTCAAAAATACTGCCTGCATGATACTGTTGTGTTCTGCCAGATTCCTGCTAATATGAAAACACCTTAAAACTTTTTGGTAGCCTTTTTTTTTTTTTTTTTTTTTTTTTTGTACTGGGGATTAAACCCAGGGACACTTGACCACTGAGCCACATCCCCAGCCCTATTTTGTATTTTATTTAGAGACAGGGTCTCACTGAGTTGCTTAGGGCCTCGCTAAGTTGCTGAGACTGGCTTTGAACTTGCGATCCTCCTGCCTCAGCCTCCCAAGTGCTGGAATTACAGGTGTGCACCGCCGCGCCCAGTTCGTAGCCTTAATTTTTTTGTGCTTCTCCTGTTCTCAGTAGTGGCAGCTCTCCCATAGAATTGGTCCATACCCACTATTGCCGAAGTCACTCCTTTGGTGCTGCGGAGTCCGCAGGTAGTGGCCAGCACAAATCCCAGACCCAGGCTCTGGCCCAAAGTGGTTACTCTTCTTTAATTCCTTCAGTTTACATCTCAGTGATTCCAGATCACTCTCCAAGTAAGGCCCTACACCTTAGACCTCTGAGAACTTGGGTTCAGTTAGCCATTAGGCCATGAGTCTCAGGCCCTCTAGCTGAAGAGTAAACCTTCTGTTCCTTACCCAGTCCTTTACTGCCACTGCTGTCATCATGTGGAGATCTCTGGGTGGGCCTGGCCTTTCCCCTGATGTCACTGTCCCTCCAATTGGGGTGAGTCTGTGGGGTAGCATTCCCCAGTAGGGGTGCCTCAAGTACTAGCTGTGATATGTGCTGTGAAGTAAGGGTTCTGACCACAGGTTTAGGGATGTTCTCTTGCTTTCTAGCATCTAGTGGCACACTAGCATATTCCAGGCTCTGAGAAATCAGACACTAAAGGGCCTCTAGGTTTGATCTAATCTCCAGCATCTCCCAGACTGAATCCTGTTGAGTATTGTCCACTTGTCTCCCCTCCCCCCCCAAAAAAATCTGGTGGTTGTGGACCTTAAAAGAGCTTGTCACCTGAACTGGGAACATAACTTGGTGGAGAATACTTACATAGCATGCATATGTACCTGGGTTTGAGTCCCAGCACTGTGTCCCCCAAAAAAAGGTTTTGTCAACCAAATTTTCTCTTTAGTTGCTGTTTTATTCATGTCACCATTTTTGTTTTGTTTTGTGTGTGTGGATTTTACTGCGGTGCTAGGGATCGAACCCATGGCCTCATGAATGCTAACAAGCCCTCTACCACTGAGCTTACATTCCAGGTCCTCATGTCTCCATTTATATTTATTAAAATACGTTTAAAATTGAAACTTTGGCTGGGCACCGTGGCACACGCCTGTAATCCCAGTGGCCTGGGAGCCTGAGGCAGGAGGGTCGCAAGTCTAAAGCCAACCTCAGCAAAAAGCAAGGCGCTAAGCAGCTCAGTGAGACCCTGACGCTAAATAATATACAAAATAGGGATGGGGATGTGGCTCAGTGGCCGAGTGCCCCTGAGTCCATTTCCCTGGTACCAAAAGAAAAAGAGGAAACTTTGTATTAACATGCAAGTGTTCATCTTAGCTAATGTCCATTGATTGTTTGCCACGGTCAGGTGCTGTATGAAATTCATGACATCGATCTTCTAGTCTTTTTTTCTTTCAGACTGGGGATTGAACCCAGGGATGCTCTACCACTAAGCTACTTCCCAAGTTGTTTTTATTTTTTATTTTTGAGCTAGGGTCTTCTCTCTAAATTGCTGAGGCTGACTTCACACTGGTGATCCTCTTGCCTCAATCTCCCCAGTTGTTGGGATTACTGGCATGCGCCACCACAGCCAGCTCTTCCAGTCTTTACACCATTCCTGGGAGATAGCTACTGTTGTTCCCCTCCCTATTTTACGGATGAGCCAGCAGGTTAGAAGTTAGTGGCTTGCTAGAGTGATGTGTGCTCAGAATTAAACCAGGTATTTGACTCCTGAACCCTTTCTCTTAACCACTATTGGGTAAAAATGACTTTTTAAAAAAAAATGCTTTAGTTAACCTGCACCTCCTCATAGGTGATTGCACTCTAGCAAAAGGGATTTAGGTGTGGCTCCCCCAGGTGGTGACTCTTTGTCTTTGCCTCCATCCAGAGGCCATTTTGGTGTTTCAGCAGCTCACTGTCATTCAACACTCCTGCAAAGGTGCTGCCACCTGTGCAGGGTGGGGGCTCCTCAAAGGCACCCCATTCCATACTCTTAGTTCTTCACTAGATCTGGTACTGACCCAGCTGTTGTTTACCTAATGTTTATTTTTTGTTAATTTAGTGGCATTAAGCTCATTTACAGTATTTGTGTCTCCATGCCACTCACTTTTTTTTTTTTTTTTTTGAACCAGGGATTGAACTCAGGGACACTCGGCCACTGAGCCACATCCCCAGCCCTATTTTGTACTTTATTTAGAGACAGGGTCTCACTGAGTTGCTTAGGGCCTCGCTAAGTTGCTGAGGCTGGCTTTGAACTCACGATCCTCCTGACTCAGCCTCCCAAGTCGCTTGGATTATAGGCGTGCGGCACCCCGCCCGGCTGCCACTCACATTTTAAATCATCTTTTTCCAACTTCACTTTAACTACTAATAATTTGTGAAATCATGTTTGATATCCTAATTATTATATTTTGAAATACACAAAATTACATAACTACTAACATTGAAATGTCCATTGAATGCCTTTTCAGTGTTCTATATTTCATACTTTAAGGAAATGGGGTCTGGAGGCTCAGGGCCTTCCTCCATGGACTCCTGGGCCTGATTGTTCTGTACAGGAGAGAGTGGTTTAACTGAAGTCCTCTCCTGCCTAGCTAGATTTTATGTTCTATGACTCAAGAGGAGAGTGGTAGAGGTTCTCTCTTAGTCTCTATCTTGGGATTCCTGTGTTCCTGAGATAGAACTTAATGTGAAAATAGAATATTAAGTACTACTTGAGCATCTTTCAGTTAACATCAGACTTAAAGGCTGTTGTTTTTCTAATAATTTATCTGGGGCTGGAGACATAGTGTATTAGAACAGTTGCCTAGCATACACAAAGCCTGGGGTTCAATCTCCAATATCACAAAAAATAAAATTAACTCAGAGCATATTCCTGGAGTATAGTAGTACACAGTACACACCTGTATTCCCAGCAACTCAGGAGGCTGAGACAGGAAGATCAGTAGGAGGACCCCAAGTTCAAAGCCAGTCTCCACAACTTAGCAAGACCCCGTCTCAAAAAGAGCTAGGGGACTAGGGATATAGCTCAGATGGTAGAGTGCTTGCCTTGCAATCACAAGGCTCTGGGTTCAATCCCTAGCACCGCAAAAATAAAAAAATTTAAAAAAAAAAAAAGAGCTAGGGATGTAGCTCAGTGGTAGGGGCACCCCTGGGTTCAATCCCTAGTACTAGGCATGGAAAAAGAGAGAAAGAAGAAAGAGTATACCAAAAGTAGTACTTCAGGCTTTATTTGCAGGACTGGGGATTGAACCCAGGAGCACTCTACCACTGAGCTGTCTCTGGCCTTTTTTGAGGGGGGGAGTGGGGGAGATGATCTTGCTTAGTTGCTTGGGCTGGCCACAACAATGTCAATTTTCCTGCCTCAGTCTCCCCTGAGTAGCCGGGATTACAATTGTGCACTGCGCACAGTCGTATCTGGCAACTTTTTGGGTGGTGGGGGTGTACCAGGGATTGAACCCAGGGGCACTTAAGCACTGAGCTATATCCCCAACCCTTTTTATTTATTTTAAGACAGGGTCTCTAAGTTGCTGAAGCTGGTCTTGAACTTGTGATCCTCTGCCTCAGCCACCTGAGTTGCTGGGATTACAGGTGTGTGCCACCATGCCTAGCTTAAACTTTTTAAAATTAGACTTTTGCATCTTATAAAGCTGTGTTCTAATTAAACAGTTTGAATTCCTTTTCAAAGCATTTTATCTTTCTACAGATGACTCAGCACCTACTTTTCGCCACATTCCTGTTTCCTGTCTGCAGTGACTGTCTCTATCAGTACTTGGGTTTCATAACTCTCACATACTCCATTCACCTGAGCAGCTCAGTCTCTGATGAGGAAAAGGAATGGCCCTGATGGGAAAGGAATTAAAGACCAGGTTGCGCTTCACCTCTGGGAACATCAAACTAATGTATGGTAACATTTCCCTTGAGGAGAGGTCATAGATGGCTTTGTCTTGCACCTTCTGCCTTTTTCAAGCATTTTCTTCCCTTTCAGGTGTTCTCTCCATCCCCTACCATCTGGTGTTGAGATTCTTGTTTTTATAAATCAGAGTCAGTCTTGGGATGGAAATTGAATGTATTCAACTCAGAAGGGCCATCCTGACGCTCCTAAAACCTCCTGCTGTCCCATTTCGATTGTGAGGGTCCCACTAACCTGAGGTCACTTGAAATGTGGGGTTTAAAAAAAAAGAGAGAGCTTTACAATCCAGACATGGTGGCGTACACCCTGTAATCCCAGTGACTTGGGAGGCTGAGGTAGGAGGATTCCAAGTTTGAGGCCAGCCTGGGCAATTTAGCAAGCCTCTATCTCAAAATTTTTAAAGAGAGGGATATAGCTTAGTAGTAAAGCACCCTTGGGTTTAATCCTCAGTAAACCCCCCACCCAAAAAACCCCCAGCTTTACTGAGATAATTTACATAACACCTCAGTACACCCAACAGATCACTACGTAAAGCATATCATTCACTGGTTTATAGAGTGGAGCAGCTATTGCCACAGCCTAATTTTAGATCATTTTTGTCACCCTAAAAAGACTCCATACTCATAAGCAGTCACCCCTTTTCCCTGCCCTTGGCAGCCACTAATCTACTTGATGTAGCCAAATCTATTCTGGACATTTCATGTAAATGAAGTCATAAGACAAGTGGCCTTTGTCTGCCTTTCGGTTAACCTGCTCTTAAGGCATTTTCTCCTTTCTTCTCCATCCAGAAAAGTAATCACATAGTGGTCCTTGTACCACCCACCCTGCTGTTCCTAGCCCTTCTGAGCTTGTCTCCCTGATCACTTGTTTCTGCAGGTCTTTTCCCACTTCCTGAACTCCCATCTCCCTTATTATGTGTCATGTTATCTGCCTTATCCTGAATCTGGCAGCCCTCTAGACCTACCTTGTCCCAGATGATTACCCATTAGCCACTGTAGCTATTTAAGTTCAAATTAATTAAAACTAAAATGCAGTAGCTCAGTTTCACTAGCCACATTTCAAGTGTTCAAAGCTGCATTTGATATTCGCTGCCTTACTGGACAGGGCCAACAGAACATTTCCATCATTACAGTGGTCAGGACTGTTCTAGACAGCTGCCTCTGCTTTTAAGAAAACAAAATCACCATTTATTGATCTTAGCTGCAGCTCTGATACTCCCAGCAGCTAGGAGCATAGAAAGGTAGAGTCTGAGTCACAGGGAAGCTGTAGCTCCTTCCTGACACATGGCTTTTAGTAGGAGAATTGGATTTTAATTCAAAGCTACACTGACTCCAAAGTCTCTGTAGAGCATGTTCCTTTGGGATCTCATGGTGGACCCTGGGGTGCCCCAGCTTAAACTCCACCTTCAGAATGGAGCTTCAGGAAGGCAGGGACCATGTTCCTCATAGGCTGAAAGATGAGTAGTCAGTAGACTTGATGAGTGAATAGATTTACAGACACCAGAAGATGACAGTTGCTTTGTCCAAGAGCTTTCTGGTGGCTTTTCTTCTCAACCATATCAGAGTTTTGTACAGTTTGATCTTTTAGAAATTTCCATCTGCATAATAACTTTTTGTGAGGGGGGCGGTTATTGGGGCTAAAACTCAGGGGCACTCAACCACTGAGCCACATCCCCAGCCATATTTTATATTTTATTTAGAAACAGGATCTTCCTGAATTGCTTAGCATCTCACGTTTTGTTGAGGCTGGCTTTGAACTTGCAACCCTCCTGCCTCAACCTCCTGAGCAGCTGGGATTATAGGCATGAACCTCTGCGCCCAGCGCATAAAAACATTTTTGCACCCTGTTTACGGATTCTTAGCTACCAGCCAGTACCTGAATTCATAGACCTTCTGTGGCCTTGGAACAAATGATAGCCAAGTCCCTCAAAGGTGCTTTACAGGAATTCTGGGACTAAAACTTCTGAGGTTGGCAAGGCAACTCATCAGGGTCTCTACCCTGCAAAGAAGTTGGTGCTGGTCCCATCCCCTGTTTTCCAGGGCCCTGCCAGTCCTCCTTGGCAATCAGGGAAATCCCTGAGAGAAGGGAGTCTACCTGTGGCTCTTCAACCACAGGAGTGCTGACAACCTATATATCCCTAGAGTGGGGTGTGCCCAGAGCCTGTGATACCATGACTTTTTCAAAGTCTGTATAGGGTTTGAGTTTTTTATTTTATTTTATTTTTTGCAGTACTGGGGATTGAACCCAGGGCCTTGTGCTTACGAGGCAAGCACTCTACCAACTGAGCTATATTCCCAGCCTAGGGTTTGAATTTTAAAAGTGTCAAGTTAAATGTAATGTAGCTCAGTACTTATTTAGCATGCATGAGCTCCTGGGTTCAATTCCCAACACTGACTGCAGAAAACAAAAGAATAAATTTGTGTAGTGGCCATGCCTGTAATCCCAGTGACTTGGGAGACTGAGGCAGGAGGGTCACAAGTTCAAGGCCCTAAGTAATTTAGCAAGACCCTGTCAAAAAATTAAAAGGACTGGGGGTGTGGCTCAATGGTAAAGCATCCCTGGGTTCACTCCCCAGAACCACACACAAACACAAAATCCTCATCTTGTAGCCCATTGATAAAACAGATGGGCCACGGTGAGGGCAGTAATTATGCTTTCAGGACCTTAAATGTACAAAAATATGTACATAATTTTTCTTAATTAAAATGAGCTCAGGGGCTGGGGTTGTGGCTCAGTGGTAGAGTGCTTGCCTCACATGCGTGGGGCACTGGGTTTAACCCTCAGCACCACATAATTAAATAAAGGTGTTGTCCATCTACAGCTAAAAATACTTTTTAAAAAAACGAGCTCGTACCACAACATACAGAATGTTCAGCAGCTTACTATTTTCAGGTACTGTCATGGGCAGCCTTCCATCTGCATAAAAGGGTGTGTCTACCACTTTGTTTTGGGGAGGCCACATTGCATTTCAGGGCATCAACCACTCTCCTGTTGGACCCAAGTTATTTCTCTTTTTTTTCACTATTATAAATAAGTCAATAGGGAGATTTTGGTTGCAACACCTTGTTTTCAAAGCAAGCTTACACTTTATCATTTCTTTTTTATAACATATATATATATATATATACACATATATATATATATATTTTTTTTTTTTTTTAGTTGTTGATGAACCTTTATTTTATTTATTTATATGTGATGCTGAAAATCGAACCCAGTGCCTCATACATGCTAGGCAAGCACTCTACCACTGAGCCACAACCCCAAACCCACACTTTTATCATTTCGTTTAATATAGCTGGGAAAAATAATTCAGAAAGGAGAGACTTTTCCAAGTATCTCACTAATCTTGGTGGGAAGGTGGGCTGGCTAGACCTGTGCTTCTGGAACATGGGCTGCCAATATGATGTAAGCCTGTGTAAGGAGGCCAATTTAAGATGACAGGTGACATTTGACTTCAGTGTTAGGGTGAGAAAAGGGAGTGATGGGGACTCTAGATGAAAGAGACATTAAGTCTCGTAGGGCCAGACACCAACCATGGGAAGGGTTGATGTGCAGTCACAGGCCTGGGGTTGCCCGAGCTTCTGGTCTTGAAGTAATGCAGGAAATGCACATTATTACATGAAATATCTCAGAATAACAAGTGTTGCCAACTAACTCAAAAGTGTTCAGTCCTCACCTGCCAGATCAGATGCTCTGCTTCAGGCCTGAATTTAACTTTTTTTCTTTTCTTTTTTTGGCCTGTATTAGTAATTTACTGGGAATGAAGGGATTTTGGTTTTGTTTTATGAATTGGGGGGGGCAGCTCTGAGGATTGAACCCAGGGCCTCTTGCATGCTAGTCAATTGGTCTACTTACTATTGGACCACACCCTCAGTGTTACTTTCTACTTTTGATTCTAAAACAGGCGTCTAAAATGTGGCTGGTCCTTGATTCAGCACACAATTGTTAAGAGCCCTGAGGCCCCAGCTGCTCTTCAGGTTGTGAGGTTAAGTGGCCCAGAAAAAGGTCATTTTGTGACCCTGCACCAAACAACTTCCAGTGGCCTTTTGTCCACTGGACACTGGTTGAGCAAGTCCTGACAATTATCACCTCTTCCCCTGTCCATGCTGGGGCTGGAAGCCAGGGCCTCAGGGTTGCCAGGCAAGCATTCTACCTCTGAGCTACATCTCCAGCCCAGCTCACTTCCTTAATACTATTCTGCCCACCCAGGCCACAGTTCTGCATTATGTTCCCAGTGACTTTGTTGTGTCAGGCAGACCTCATTATGACCTCTCAAAATGTGTCCAGTTCCCCACTTTCTTCACTTTTCTCCTCCTCCTCCCTCTTTGAGACAGTGTCATAGTTAAGAGTGGGACTCCTAAAGCCACATTGCTTCAGTTTTAGTACCAGCTCTGTCTCTAGATGACAATGTGTTCTTTAACTCTCTGCCTTGGGTTCCTTAACTGTGAAGTGAAAGGAATGCTTAATTCAGAACATGCATGCACTTGGATTTCTTCTCTTGGTCTCTTCTCACTTTGCCTTGGTCTGTTCAGTGACAGAGATAAACCACAGCCCTCACCCTAAAGGAGCATGACCTCAGCCCAACTATACAGTTGCCAAATTCTGGAAAAAGCACTCAAATTACATTTTTGAATGAAACAAGGTGTTCTGTCTAGAACAAGCAAGTGTGACAGTCTCTATCATGAAAGTTAGGGGCAGGGGAAGCCTTTGTCCTGTCCCTAGAGTTCCCCAGATACCTGGAAGGACAGCACTGGCTGCCCATCCTCTCCTTCTGCCAGACATGTGCTTGGGCTACTGAGTGGGGGGAATCTGCTGGCTCTGACGCACTTGACTGTGGGCCCACTGAGATGAGAGGAAGGTCCCAGGCAGCTCTCCTGCCACCGGCAGCTCCTGACTGACCTCTGAACCTCACTCTTGTGGTCCCTTTCTCAGTTTCCAGCCACCTGTCCATGGATCTGCTCTGATGTCCCTTCTACCTCTGTTTATATAGGGACTCTAGGCCATTGAACCCTGAGCCATTCACTTCTGGCTCCCACATTGCCCCTCTCTGGACCTGTTTTGCTCCTCTCCCCTGAGACGGTGCAGGCCACCGCAGATATGCTGCTCAGCCCACAGCACTTGCTTCCACTTTCAAACTTAAACCGTTATTCCTTCCCTTTCCCCCATTCATTCATTCAGCATATTTATTGAGTGACCACTGTGTACATTCCTTGCTCTGGGGGTACAGTTGGTGGTTAATGAGACAAAGTTCCTGCCCCTGCATTTGAGTGGGAGACAATAGCTTTACTAACGAATATGAAATTGTGGAGATAATTTTATCAGAATGAAGTGGAATTCTGTGAGAGGATAATAAACTGATTCATCTTAAGTAGGACTCTTATTAGAGCATTTTGTGTAGAGGATGGAAGGAATCGAGAGGCATGTACGGCCCAGTGATACTTAAAAAAGTTGAATGTACAGTTACCATGTGACCCAGCAATTCCACTTTGAAGCATATATCCAAGAGAAATCAGGTGTCCAGGGCTGGGGTTGAGGCTCAGTGGTAGAGCACTTGCCTATACGCGTGAGGCACTGGGTTCAATCCCTGGCACCACATAAATATAAACAAAATACAGGTATTGTATCCATCTACAACTTAAAAAAAAAAAA
>JAJEJO010005166.1:5212-16188 GCA_020662805.1 Glaucomys volans | reverse complement strand
AATAGGGCTGGGGATGTCGCTCAGTGGTGGAGTGCCCCTGGGTTCAATCCCCAGTACCAAAAAAAAAAAAAAAAAAAAATTAAAAAGTCCACACAAAAATGTATGTGTGGATACTTATGGCATCATTACTCATAATGATTATTCATATTGGGCAAAGAGTGAAACAACCCAAATACCTATCTGCTGACGCAGTGATAAAGTGTGATCTATCCATACAGTGAATATTAACCAGCCAGGAAAAGAAGTGAAGGTCCAATACATGCTAAAACATAGATGACCCTTGAAAACATTTTGGTAAGTAAAAGAAGCCAGTCACAAAAGGCCACATATAGTGTGATTATACTTCTATGAAACATCCAGAAGAGACAAATCCATGAATACTCAGCGACTTAAACAACAGAAATATATTTTCTTCCAGTTGCAGAAGCCGAAGTCCAAGGTGTCAGCAGCGGTGGTCTCTCCTGAGGGCTCTCCTTGGCTTGGACATAGCCATCTTCTACCTTCGTGGTCACTGGTCTTCTCTTTGTATTTGGGTTCTAATCTCTTGTAAGGACACCAGTCATACTGGATTGAGGCCGGCCCTAATGACTCAATTGGCTCTTTAAAGACCCTGTTTCCAAATACAGTCACATTCTAAGATTCTGGAGGATAGGATTTCATATGAATTGGGGTGGGGCACAATTGAACCATAACCAATGGAATGAGGAACCACTGCCAGGCACAGGTCATATTTTGGGGACAATGTCAGAGTTCTGAAATTCGTGGCACAACTTTGTGGATATACTAAAAACCATGGAATTATCCACTTGGAAAAAGATGACCTTCGCCCTGGGGCAGGAAGAAGCCTGCATACAGAGAAGGCCAGAAAGTGGGGAAGAGATCTGGTGGAGTAGACAGGGGCCCTACCACCTGAAGCTTCTCTTTCAACTCCAAGAGCATTGATTAGTGTTTCAAATGTTTGCCCCCTCCCTAAGACCTCACCTTTCTCCATATTATCTGGCATTAAAGCTCACTATCAGGGACCTAGTCAAACTGGGGACGGAACTGGAATTGGGAAACTTTTTAGACCTGCACTGTGGCCTGTGTGCCAGGCACTAAATCCTTGTCAACTAAGTCATTTCTAACAATCCCCTGAGCTCGGCACCTGCACTTTTCCTTCCACAGAGCCAAGTAACTTTTCCAGAGCCACACCACCCACATAGCTAACATACAGAAAGCAGAGCAGGATCCGAGGCTGCCAGCTTGGCTCCAGGACCCCCTGCTCACCACTGCACCATGCTGCCCTGCTGCGTGCCAGCCACTACATCACTGCTTTGTTACCGCCTGTGAATTAGGGTTTTGTATCCTATTTATTTACTTTTTATGGGAGCTACTGGGGGGGATTGAACCCTGGGGCACTCTCCCACTGAGCTACATCCCCAGTCCTTTATAAATTCTTTTTAATTTTGAAACAGGGTGTGACTAAATTACCAAGGCTGGCCTCGAACTTGGGATCCTCCTGCCTCAGCTTCCCAAGTTGCTGTGCACTACCTGCCCAGCTATTATCCTTTTATTCTCACCTTGTAGTGGACCTAACTGAGCCCCTGAGAGGTGCATGACTTGGCTAGGGTCCTTCTGACACCAGCTCAAGGTCATCTTTCCAGGCCCCCTAGGGTGAGATATTGGGAGTGGTGTTGACATGTATAGGGGTCAGTGGCTACAGTGCCCAGTCGATCACAAGCAACGCCAGGAGAGGGCTGGGGGTTGTGGTGTGATGGGGAAGCAGGCAGGGCACTTGCCCCAGCCTTCCTGATGCCTGTGTCCAGGCATCTGTCTCCTCCCCACTGGCAGCTCCTCCAGGTGCGAGGCCTGCCCAACCCGCCAGTGACTCCTTGGCAAGGCTTCAGGCAGGGCCCATCCTGCCAGAGGGGTCAGGGTCAATGTTGGAGGTGCTGAAGACACCCACGGGGGTGCCCAGATGGCAGGATGACTATCACTGGGGAAGCTGCCTTCCAGCTTGGGGTGGGTGCGGCAGAGGCCCGCGTGACCTTGCTGCTGACATTCCTCAGAAACCACGTGGCCCCAACTGGCAGGGACAGCTGCGCACAGGGGCTGAACCAGCTTTGTTACCAGGGTGGCGCCAGCTCTCCATCCAGGCCCTGCTCAGCTCCTGCCCAACTCTGCTTTCTTCCCTGCGCTCAGTGGGCAGCCGGCACTGTGGGTCCTGTGCCATGAGGGTCTAGAGGCACAGAGAGCCACCAGGATCTCCCCGTGAGCCACCGGGCTTTGAGAAGATGGGGCAGGACCAGACAAAGCAGCAGATTGAAAAGGGGCTGCAGCTGTATCAGTCCAACCAGACCGAGAAGGCACTGCAGGTGTGGATGAGGGTCCTGGAGAAGAGCTCTGACCTCGTGGGGCGCTTCCGTGTGTTGGGCTGCCTGGTCACTGCCCACTCGGAGATGGGCCGCTACAAAGAGATGTTGAAGGTGGGCATACCCTCCAGGCTGGTGTGGGCTGCTTGGGGCTAGGGCTGGATTGCTACCAGGGCCCCTCACAGCTTCCTTACTCTCTTCTGTGTCCCACAGGCAAGTGGCTGGAGCCTGAGGCTTGAGATCCACATCTAAGGCCCTGAGTCTTAGATGCTAGGTCTTGGCTTCAGATGTGGGCCTGTGGCCTTGAATTTCAGTTTTCTGAGACTGAGGTTTTCAAGCCCCAGAGTTCAGGGCTTCAGGGTCTCAAGCCCAGACCTTGGCTGCTGGATTTCAGCCTTCCTGTTAGAGGTCCTATGTCTGGGCCTGGGGCTGTGGGCTCTAGGTTTGAGGCTAAGGCTGGCGGACAGTAGAGACTTCTGATCTAGGCTGGAGGGTGCTAAGCTGAAAGCTGCAAGTGAACTGAAGAGCTGAAGCTTCTAGTCTGTTGCTGGGACCCAGAGAACATAGAGGCTGGTGGGTGCAAGCTGGGGGTCTGCTGCTTTGGCTGTAAGGCCAGGGCTGGGTGTGGAGTCTCCAGGTCTGAGAGTACATTATGTGTCTTCCACCCTGGTGGGCAGTTTGCTGTGGTCCAGATTGACACTGCCCGGGAACTGGAGGATGCTGACTTCCTCCTGGAGAGCTACCTGAACCTGGCACGCAGCAATGAGAAGCTATGTGAGTTTCACAAGACCATCTCCTACTGCAAGACCTGCCTTGGCCTGCCTGGCACCAGGGCAGGCGCCCAGCTCGGAGGCCAGGTCAGCCTGAGCATGGGCAATGCCTTCCTGGGCCTCAGCCTCTTCCAGAAAGCCCTGGAGAGCTTTGAGAAGGCCCTGCGCTATGCTCACAACAACGATGATACCATGCTCGAGTGCCGTGTCTGCTGCAGCCTGGGCAGCTTCTACGCCCAGGTCAAGGTGGGTCTGGGCCCCAGGGGCAGGGCAAGGGGGACTCCCGAGAGCCTCTCAAGAGCCACATACCTGCTTGCACTGCTTTGTTCGGCCCTCCTTTTAGGTAGGGGAGGGATGAAAGGAAGCCCGGGGAAAGACTGAGCCAAAAAGGTCAGAGCCAGGAGTCACACCATCATGTCTGATTTCCGCGGGGAGTGGGAGGTCCTGTGTGAGGACAGGCCATGGGCCTGCACTACCACGAATTTACTGTGTGATCTTGGGCAAGTCACTGCTCTCTGAACCCCAGGATATATGTCTATCATTGAGGGAGACAGAACTCACAGCAGGGATGTAAGGATTTATCCATCAGGTATTTATTGAGCATCTACTATATCCCAGGCATTGTTGGACTATGTCTCTGTGGCAGTGGAAATAACAGCAAAGTTCCTCATGAAGCTTGCCTTCTGGCTGGGGGAGGACAGTCATCACGATCAGGAAGTCAACTGGCATGTTACAAAGTGCTTAGGAGAAAATAAAGGGCAAGGAGGTGGCAGTGCAGGAAGGGGGTGGGCACACAATTTCAGATAGAGTGGTCAGAAGGCCTCAGGAAGTGATGTCTGGTAATGTGAAGGAGATGAGAGTTGGGCTATGCAGAAATCTGGAGGAAAGTTCTCCAGGCAAAGCACGGCCCTGGGTGGTGGGCAGGGGAGAGGCACACTTGCCCTGTTCCAGGGAGGATAGGGACCACATGGCCAGGGATCCACCGATGAGGGAAGCTGCTGGGTCAGTGACTGCAACTTCTCAACATAACCCTCCCTGGCACCCCAGTTACTTGGGCCATATGGGATTTGGGTGCCTGGCACATAGTAGAAATTTAATAATTTGGGGGCAATTGACTGTATAGATGCTGATGGATCAGATGTGGGAAGGAGGAAATGAGGGGCATCCAGGACAGCCACCTAGGATTCTGTTTTCAGGAGCTAGATGCCATTCAGTGAAATGAGGTAGGACTGGGGAGGGATAGAGATTTTTTAAGAACCTTTATTATTATGAAGAAAATTAACCATATGTGAAAACAGAATAATATAATGAAGTCTCATATGCCCACCACTTAGGTGGGAAAACTATTCATATTTTTGCCGTTATGAATTTACTCATTTTACCAAGGTATGACAGAAAACTGTAGTGATCATATTTTTACCCCAAAGTAGTTCAGTATGCATCTTTAAAATTTTAGAAGCCATTTTGTTTCATAAGGACACTTTCTTCTAACATAATCACGATACTATCATCACACACACCAGAATTAATGGTAATCTCTGAATAGCTTGTAATGCCCAGTCTATATTTAAATTTCTCTACTTATCCTGAAAATATGTCCTCCTGCTCCTCAGCTCGTTTGAACTGGAACACAAACACAAGCCACACATTAGTGTGGCTTATTGTGTCTTTCATGTCTCTTTCAATAGAAAATTTTTTCCCTTCCTCTTTTTTTGGGGGGTGTGTGAGTACCAGGGATTGAACTGAGGGGTACTTGACCACTGAGCCACATCCCCAGTGCTATTTTGGCATTTTGTTCATTTGTTTTTTGTGGTGCTGGGGATTGAACCCAGGGCCTTGTGCATGCAAGGCAAGCACTCTGCCAACTGAGCTATATCCTCAGCCCCCATAAGTGTATTTTGTATTTTATTTGGAGATAGGGTCTCACTGAGTAGCTTAGTGCCACACATTTGTTGAGGCTGGCTTTGAACTGGAGATACTCCTGTCTCAGCCTCCCAAGCTGCTGGGATTCTTATCCTTTCTCTTTTATTTTCCATGACTTGTTGAAGAAACTAGATCAACTGCTTTAGAGAGTGTTTCTCTTTTTTTCTCTCTTTCTCTCTCTCTCCCTTTTTTTTTTTTTTTTTTTTTTTTTTTTTTTGGGGGGGGGTCCTGGGGACTGAACCATAAGCACTCTATCACTGAGCTACATCCCCAGACCTTTTTATTTATTTTTAAAAAATTTGAGATGGAGCCTTGCTAAGTTGCTGAGGTTGGCCTTGAACAAGTGATAATCCTTCTGCCTCAACCTCCCGTCACTGGGATTACAGGTGTGTGCCACTGCACCTGGCTGTTCTTTGTCTTTATAATATTGTCCCACTATGGATAAACTGTTCAGGTACCTTTGTTTCAAGGTCTTTTGAAATATGCTTATTTTGGTCTGATCCTGGGTTTTGGCACCAAAAGAAAAAAAAAGGAAAAAGAGAATGAAAAGAATTATATTAATATGATGTCCAAAGAATTATATTAATATAATGTCCAGGCAAGGTGGTGTATGCATGTAATGCCAGCTACATGAGAAACTGAGGCAGGAGGATCACAAGTTCAAGGCCAGCCTGGATAACTTTGTGAGATCCCATTTCTTTTGTTTTTGTTTTTGTTTTTGTTTTTTTGAGATCCCATTTCAAAATAAAAAATAGAAAGGGTTGGGGAGGGTTAGACTTGTGGCTCTGGTAGAGCGCTTGCCTAGTATGTGTGAGGCACTGGGTTTGATTCTCAGCACTGCATACAAATAAATGAATAAAATAAAGGTCCATCAACAACTTAAAAATATATATATATAATATTGTATAATATTTAAAATATATATGTTAAATATATTTTTTAAAATATTAAAAAGGACTGGGGATGTAGCTCAGTGGTAGAACACCCCTGGAATAAATAAGTATAATGTACCATTTGAATCATTTATTTCCATTTTCTATTTTTAGGGTTTTTTAATTTTTTTGTGTGTGTACTGGGAATTGAACCCAGGGTTGTTTAACCACTGGGCCACATCCCCAGCCCTTTTTAGTTTTCATTTTGAGACAGGACCTCACTAATCTGCATAGGGCCTTGTTGCTGAGGCTGGCCTTGAACTTGCAATCTCCTGTGTTAGCCTCCTGAGCCGCTGGGATTGCACCATGCCTGGCTTTAGTTTTTAAATAAAGTAAGAAGGTTGTACACTGCTGAGGATGATTCAGTAGAAGGAGAACTCAGTGATGCAAAGACCAGAGTTTGGGGTGGTCTGGCATTTGAAGCAGGGACAGGATAGAGGCAGAATGGGACCAGGATGGCAAAGTGGGAGATGTGGTGGGGAAGGGCTGCCATGAGAGCTCCTTAAATCTCTCCTTTTCCTAATGGCCAGGAGGCAGGTCATCAGCTGACGATGAGTAGGGAGAAAAAGCTTTGGAGGTTTGAGGGGACAGTATGAGAGAATCATGTCATTTCCTCACAAGTCTGCTCTGATGTTCTTTTTTTTTTAATATTTATTTTTTTAGTTGTAGGTAGACACAATGCGTTTTTATTTTTATGTGGTGCCAAGGATCAAACCCAGGCCTCACGTGTGCTCGGCTCTGAGCCACAACCCAAACCGTGTTCTGATGTTCTTTTGAGCCTGTGGTTTGGCAGTCTGTCATTGAGCCCTCAGAGAACAGCTGCTGCTGGGCACCAGAAGGCAGACTCTAGATGGGGATTCCAGTATCCTCAGCCCTGTGTGGCTGGGAAGCTGGAGAGGCTTTTGGGACTGGGTGAGAAGAGAAACCAACTGTTCCCTTACCTTTTCACTCATTCATTGAACAAATATTGTGCATCTCCCAAGTCCAAGAACAGCACTAGGCTCTTGTAGCAGCAATCCCAGTGAAAACCCTCTACTCCTGAGCCCACACCTGTTCACTGACCATTCCCTTTACCTGGATCCCTTTCCCCCAGGGGCCAGAATGAATGAATGAACCCTAGGACCCTCGGCAGGCAGAGAAGCTGGGCCGTGCGTGGAGTCATCTTTGGGGAGCAGTTCCTACCTACCACTCAGTGCCACCCCTCTCACTCTGTGTACCCTGCAGGACTACGAGAAAGCCCTGTTCTTCCCCTGCAAGGCCGCGGAGCTTGTCAACGACTATGGCAAAGGCTGGAGCCTCAAGTACCGGGCCATGAGCCAGTATCACATGGCTGTGGCCTACCGCCTGCTGGGCCACCTGGGCAGTGCCATGGAGTGTTGTGAGGTGGGGCAGCAGGGAAGCAGGCAGGCTGGGTGTGGACCTGGGTCTGGACCCCGAGATACAGGAACTCCTGCTTCCAGATGAGCCCATGGAGGCCCTCAAGGCTTGCCCATGGCCCAGCTCTCTACAGCTGAGCCCCTGAAGGATGTGTTTGTTACCCCCAACCTGTCCCCAGCACCCTCTATGGGGCATTTTTGAAGAGTAAACAGAAAGAGAGGCATGGTTTCTGAAGTCTACACTGAGTTGGGTTCAGATCTCAGTTTTGCCACTTACTAGCTGTGTGGCTTAAATCAGGCTACTTCTCTGAGGCTCAGTTTCCACCTGTCAGATGACAGCTGCCTTGCTGGGTACTGTGACCTCAGTGGTTCCACGCAGAAGCCTCAGCACCATGATAGGTATATTAGGCTCTGATCCTTGGGCTGTCCCTTCCAAGGGGAAGCTGGGTGGAGGGCGCTGCAGTGGTGGGGTCAGATGAGCAAACCTGAGCCACCCGCCTCCCTCACAGGAATCCATGAAGATTGCTCTGCAGCACGGGGACCGGCCGCTGCAGGCACTCTGCCTGCTCTGCTTTGCCGACATCCACAGAAGCCGTGGGGACCTGGAGGTAAGGTTATTGGGCTGTGGGGTTCAGGGGGCCTCAGGCCTGGCCCAGTCTGACTCCCCCTCCCACCTGGCTCTGTAGACAGCCTTCCCTAGGTACGACTCTGCCATGAGCATCATGACTGAAATTGGAAACCGCCTGGGGCAGGTACAGGTGCTACTGGGTATAGCCAAGTGCTGGGTGGCCAGGAAGGCGCCGGACAAGGTGAGCAGGTCCTTTCCTACACCCCCCAGCGCTCCCTAGCGCATCCTGCTTGGAGCCACTCAGCCAGCCTGTGGGTCTAGTGCCCACAGGGCTCTCTCGGACCTTTGTCTAACTTCGGCCTCATCCTGTTCCCATGAGGCCAGGGCACTCACAGTTATTTTCCAAGCTCTGAGAAGGCCCATGACTTGCCCAGGGACCCACAGTTAGTAAAGGGACAGGGCTGGGGTTTGGACCTGGGGTAGTGTAACTGCCTCCACATCATCGTAGCACGCTATGGGAATAGGCTTATTCCACCCGGTCCACAACTGCACAAACTGAGGCAGGAGACTGGCCACACAGTCCTTGCAACTTCCCACTACCTCACACACAGGACGGTGGTCCCAGCCCTGTTGGTGTCTGTGGGCCCCACCCTCCCCACCCCTTTCTTTGCTGTGAGCCAAGACCTCTGGCAGACACACTGCCTGCAGCCCTGACTTCTGCTCACTTTCCAGGCTCTGGATGCCATTGAGAGAGCCCAGGACCTGGCTGAGGAGGTGGGGAACAAGGTCAGACCTGCATCTGTCTCTTGGTGTGCGTCAGCAGCCAAATGGTGGGGAGCATGGGTCTGAGGGAAGGCCCCTGGGCCTGCTGGTGCCCTGAGCCCTTGCTGATCCTCTTGAGCTGCCTGTGGCCATCCCCAGCCTCCTGGTCTCTCATCCCCACCCAGGGAGCACTTCTGGGGGAGGGGCAGGAGTTGCATCACTTGGAGGATAGCAGATTCCTTAGAGCCTTTTTGACATTCATTAAAACTCCTGAGGTGGCTTCCACTCCCTAAGAGCTGGGCACACCCAGGTCCTCATAGGTGTTGCTTCCAGTTCTCTGTCTTCCTGGGAGGTGGGTACAGTGACCACCTTCAGGTGCGGACAGTGAGATTCAGGCACTCAAGGTCTGTCACCTACTAACTGACTTCTTAATCCCATAACCCATGTTCCTTCCATAGTATAATGTGACCTCTCCAAATTTATAATCACATCCAGATGTTAAAATATTGGAAACAGGCTCAGCATTTCTCAGGGTCTTTTAGGAAATGTGCTTTTCTCTGGAATCAGGTGCACAATCCAACTAAAATGTCACATATATTTGCTTTGGGCTAGATTATGCCCACTCAGATTTATCCAGCTATCAGGCTACTCAGAAATGCATTTTTTTTCTTTTATTTTATGATCAGAAATGCTGACAAACGGTGTATATTTAAACAGGAAAGCAAATCATTAGGGAGATAGTACAGTGGATTTGGTCAATAAAGTTCTTCAGAATATGGAGTCCTCCGGCAGATCTAGGTGCAGAGACCTCTGATCTCACCAAACCCTTCATTCTGCTCTGAGGGGAACAAGTTCAGGAGAGCCAGACATTTTTCCTAGGTCCATCTGCAGGGCAGGGAAATGGCTGGGACTGGACCTACCAGCACTGACTTTGGTCTCGTCCCCCACTTCTCCCTCCTGTCCCCCCCATGGCCCCAGCTGAGCCAGCTCAAACTGCACTGCCTAAGCGAGGGCATCTACCGCAGCAAGGGGCTGCAGCGGGAGCTGCGAGCCCACGTTGTGCGCTTCCACGAGTGCGTGGAGGAGACGGAGCTCTACTGCGGCCTGTGCGGCGAGTCCATAGGCGAGAAGAACAGCCGCCTGCAGGCGCTGCCCTGCTCCCACATTTTTCACCTCAGGTGAGGGCACCTGTGCGGTGGCCAGGTAAGGCCTGGCTGACTGCATCATGCTAATAGTACAACAGGCACTTGCCTGCTGCTTTCTGGGGCCCAAGTGTGCTCCTAGAACTTCCCGTTTGACTCTCTGAATCCTCCCAGCAGCCCTATGAGGCAGCTGTGGTCATTATCCTTATCCCCAAAGGAATTGAGAGAGGCCTCTTGAAGGTCATCAGATCAGAGAAGGGGGCCAGCCCTGACTTAGTGTCATGGCAGATGCCAGCTCCATCCTAGACTTGACCCTCTGCCCTGAAGGCTCCTGGAACAGAGCAGGAGAGGGACAAGCAGAGCAGTGTGGGGAGCCTGGGGACCAGACCTTTCCTTCCCCTGCTGCTAGGTGGCACCAGGGATACCTTCCAACCCTGCAGCAGGAAGGGGAGGGAGAGAGCGGGCCCAGGACCCGGAGTGGAATGACAGGCCTGGGGTCAGTGGACAGGGCCCTTTGCCTCCTCAGATGCCTGCAGAACAATGGGACCCGGAGCTGCCCCAACTGCCGCCGCTCATCCATGAAGCCTGGCTTTGTATGACTTCCAGCAGCAATCGTGGGCTCTCCCCAACCCCAACTCACTTTGCTCCTCCACCTCAGACTGGACGCTCAGGTTCACTCCTGGAGGAGCTACCAGGGACTCCCCAGCCATAACCAGGGCCTGGGGCCTGCCCACGGCTGCTCCTCAGGACCCAACTGCCCTCCCCTGCCTCTTTGTACTTTGCTCTTTATAGAAAAATAAATGGTTTGTACCTGGTCCCGGTGATTCTGACTTTTCCTCCCAAGGTTGTGAGGGGAAGGGGAGAGTGAGAATGAGGTGCTCCATATGAGGGCACACGAGGCTGTCCTTCCCGGAACTCGGGCCACCATAGTGAGCCAAGAAGGAGATCCCTGCTGTTGGCATGCTGATGTGCAGGGGGTGAGGGATACTGCACACAGTAAACACCATAATGTGGAAAGTCTATGGCCTGAATTGAGCCCCCCCAGATTTGTCTGTTGCTGGGGTCCAGCCCTAGCAGGAGTCGGGGGTCCTGGGTGGAGGGGAAGCATCAGCACGGTGGAGAAACAGCACACAGAGATACCAAGTGTTCTGA
>JAJEJO010005165.1:1383412-1438771 GCA_020662805.1 Glaucomys volans | reverse complement strand
CTTACTCTGATTAGAATATTGGAAGTAATATGTTTCCATTTTCTAAGTTCCCAACTGCTCTAAAAGGAGTTTGTTGTGAACACACTATTCTTTTTAAAATAAACTACATGGAAATTTTTAAATTCAAAAATAATTACCACCTTCTCATTCCACCCACATTTTTCTTAATTGGTTTAGTTTGTGGTGGTTATATCCAAAAGAAATTTTCATGTGATTTTTGCCACATCTAATATGTTCACAAATTCAATAAAGTTCCCAAACAAAAACATTGTCCAGTTTAATTAAAATATTTTCTTCATATATTTTATAGAAGCTCCAGTAGTTACCCATCATATTAAACTTTTTTCCAGGGCAGTGCTAACAAAATGAGTACTGCCAGAGTGTTAATACTCATTTTCCTCTTATGTTTTTTCTAAATGCTTACTCTGCACAGCTCAAGAATATTCCCTCTATCAATTATCTCACTAGACATAGTCAAAAGTGAAAGACAATATGTTAAGCATACTTTTAGTAGGGGAGAGTAATTCAAATCAGCTCTTCTCCAAAGCAGAGTGTGAGTCCAGTATAGAAGACGGTCTGCTTGTTTATGGCTTAACCTTCCTAAAAATTCTGAAGGGAAAAGTTACCAAAATTTTGCCATAAATGATGAGTGAACCATCAACCATATCATTGTTTGGTTTCAAAAACTTAAATTCATGCACATTTGTCATATCCAAAGAATTTAAACAATTTCCAGCTGAATATAATGGAACCTATATGGAGAATAGTAATCAAATTAAAGCTAAGATTCCGGGAATCACTGTATTTTTATGTAGGAAGTTGCATAACTGCTTTTTAAAATCTTGTAACTTTATACAAAACAGGAATAAAAAGAATCAGAACAAAAGCTATGGAAGATGTAAAGACATGATTGCAGTTAATATATCTCTCACATAGAGGCCCTGGAACAAAAACACCTTTTAGAACTGTAAATTGTTAAAAGTTTAGATTCTGTATTCCTTCTTTTTAAGAGCATCTGTGAGAAGGTCAAAGCAAAAGGTTTTTGTTAACTGTACGGGTTGGATTGTCCTAGACTTCAAAAATGTGTTTTAAATAAAGAATGAATCACTGTGAATGAGCATATTGGATTTGCAAGCATTTGACTGTTTTGGTACTTTATGTCTGAATGTTTTCCAACTCTCTGCACCCGTGGATGCTTCCCACTCATTGAAATGTCTTACAGTTGTATTCATAGTAAAGGAAACCAGGCAAGAACGTCTATCTTGCTGTGAGAGTCCCTCTATATATAACATTCATTCGGCTGTCACAACAGAAAAAGGCTGTCTGACAAATGTCTAAATATCACAATGTTCCTGTAGGCTCATTGTCTGAGGTTTGTGTTTTACATTTGCATTTAAACATGTTTATTATATTTATGCCCACATATAGATTTCTCATTTTAATTTTAAATGACTGGGTACATTATTTTTTCTGTTATGAAAAGTCACATTGTATGTAGTAAAGATAAATTCATTGTCATCAGCAAACTGGAGTTTTATGTATTCAGGACAGAAAGAATACATTTAAAAAAGTTTGATACTATTTGAATTGTAACCTTTAGTGAGACTTTATAAAAATATGAACACTATAAAATATTGGGTTTTTTGAGATCATTATCGCCAATAGAGCCATTAAAGGTCTGTCTTTTTCTGCTCCAAATAACATTAAATGTTGTGCTTTTAATCTGCAAACATTACTTAGAATAGACTGGAGCTTGAGAGATATGCCAAAATCTTCTAAAGTTTCCAAAGTGCAATCAAATTCTTCCCATACACAACTCAGGGGGAAATGTATAAGATAAGTGATAGTTCTGAAGTCCTCATTCTCTTTCTGTGCACTTCTTGTTCCTATTCTAAGATGCTTTATTTCCTGCAAGTCCAGTCACCTGTCCTATGTTAGTTCCTTTCCTTCTTGAAGGAAAGGTACATGATTGGCCAGTTCTTTCTAATAATGAGATAATGGTCTTGAGGATTCTTTGTGTTACATTGATTTACACAGAAAATCCTGGGTGATTGTGGTGCTTCATTCAAAGAAATAAGCATTGATTTTCTAAAGTCCTCCCTCTTTCCTTCCCTCCTCCTTTCCTCTCTTCCTTCCATTCTTCCTTCTCTCTTTTTGCCTTCCCAACTCCCCCCCCCCCTCCCTTTCTCCTTTCTAAAATAAGAGAACTCTGAAATCTTCTGGGGCTAGGGATATAGCCTGTATGCATGAGTGTTAGGGAAGGATAGTTTGAAAGTAGTGATCATGAAGGAGGCATTAGCTTGATTTTGAGGTGATGGTGCAGTAAGGAATACTCTAAGGAGGCCAGAGTTTGAATCAAAAGAATCAAAATAAAGTTTCCAAGAGATCTCAAAGCTGGAGTTAAAAAATAAAAAAAAAAAACACACAGAACATTATAGAGAAGTTCTCTGATCTTTCTGATCTCTCAGCTAGTAGTATCCAGAGAGAAGCCATTGCATATAGTTCCAGACAATGCTTTGGAGACTGACAGAATTAAAACCCATACTCCAGTTCTGGGTTCAGGCCTAGATATGGCCAAAATCTACTTCTGTCTTTAAAAGATGCAGATTATATTTTTGTTCTTCTAGAAATGGCACCTATTCTAGGCACAGGAGAACTTTGAGGCAATTCTATGAAACTGCCAGTGATGATCAGGAACTTAACTGAGGACCTCTTAAAAATCTCAGGGGACTTTCCATTTCTGAATAGAAAGATTTTCCTGGTATGAACTGAATAATTATTTATTTACTTAGCTTGTTCATTCATCCATACATCAAAATAATATTTATTTCATTTGTATCAGAACTGTTAGGATAAATCATCAAATGAAACCAACTAGGTCCTTGCTCTCATAAACAGGTCTGAAAAATGAACAAATAAGAACAGTTATAGTACTGAGTCCTAACTTTTAATGAAAAATCCTTCTAATTTCAACAGATTTGCTTTCTGATAACTAAAGATCTATGTTTTGTTAGGGGACATGTTCTAGAATAATTTATTCACAATATTTAATAGCACTTCCAAATGTACAATACTGGATACATCAAAAGTTATAGAGACAGTACAGTAAATGCCAGAGATTGTAAAAGGATCAAAGGAAATTAGATTACCCATCCCCTGTTTGATGCAATCAAATGTAATTATTATGAATTTATATCTGCATTTAGGTACCTGAGATAGGAATTCAAGATTAAAGAAGAAAATTTTGTCCTTTTAAAAAGTTTGCATTTCTAAAAAGACAGTCAATATATATATGAACATTTTATCTTTTCATTTGTTTATATATACACATATAAGACTTTCATAAAAATCTGTCATTAAAAAATATATATCAAAATAACATTTTAAAAAATTTCTGGTCACTTGTAAATTGAAATGGATCTTTTCATGAGACTTGTGGCACTTATGGAAATATTGAATTTTTAATGCAGGTTACTTCCTATCTTATCAAAAGATGGGATTCTTCAGGAAAAATAAAGCTGTTCTAAATATCAGTACATGTCATAGTTATACGTCAGGCTTAGAGCTTGATTTAGGAAACTTTTTTGCAAGTCTGCTATCAAGAATGCCTTTTCTACCATGTTTATCTATGTAACCCTCAATATACAGCTCTAGTTTCATTTCTGACCACAGTAGTTTGAACAATGTGAGGTCTTTGAAAGAGATTGAATACTTAACCTTCTAGTCCTGAGATATAACTGTGAAAATTCCCTATTAACTTTAGAAATTTGTCAATTTATCTTTTAATCTCTTTTTCTCTGTATATTGCTATGGTTTGAATGTGTGTCTCCCTCAAAAACATCATATGTTGGAACTTATACCCCAAAGTGATGGTATTAAGAGGTGGGATCTATTGGGAAGTGAGTGAGTCATAAGAGACTCTGTCCTCATGAGTGGGATTGACACCTTATTTAAAGAGGATTCAGAGAGCTGCTTGACCTTTTATTTCCCTTCTGCCATGAGGACACAGTATTTTTTCCCTCTGGAAAGTGTAGAAACAAGTCACCATCTTGGAAGCAGAGTGATCCCTCACCAGCACTGGAAACTTGATGGACTTTTCAACCTCCAGAAGTAAATTTTTGCTATTTAAAAATACTAGGTCTTAGGTATTTTGTTACAGCAACATAAGTGGACTAAGACATACATGGTAAAGCCATGCTGACAGGCACATACAAACTCATGAGTGTTAAAGTTTCTTAGTGAGTTTTCATTGTCATTTCATCATCAATTAACAGTTTTGTGTGTGTGTGTATTTGTGTTTGCACCAAGTCTATTTCATATGACAGTAGCATGATATCAGAGTTGTTTTATGACTAAATTTTTCATTGAATTTTTATGTTAATTTGTGCATGTGTGCACATGAACTGGTGCTAACAGATTTAATTGCTTTGTTTTAACTTTTCTGTACTAACAGATATAGTTTGTTAAAACCCTTTATGATATGAAAGTATAAGCTGGGGTTTCTTTTCCAACCCATTTCAGAAGCTTTGTTTATAAAGACAAAGTAACCAATGTCCATCTATTGTGATTACTGATGTAGGCTTACTAATGTATATCAACTTCTTTTAAAATGTTTTCTAGTTGTAAATCATTTGTTTATTTCTTACAATTTTTCTTCTTTAAGGAATTGATCAAGTGAATGCCATTCCTTATTTTTCTTCTTCTATAGTTTTGGAATATTTAGTGTATAATATATGAATTCTGCTTCTTTATTTTTTACCATGAGTATCATATTCAGTAGATCCTCTGTGCCCACAAGGGACATGTTTCAAGACTCTGAATGAATGCCAGAAACTTCAGATTATACTGAATCCTGTATAGGCTATGTTTTTCATACACAGACTTATATATGGTAAAGTTTAATATCTAAATCAGGCTTAGTAAGAGAATAATAATAAAATAGAAAATAGAACAATTGTAATAGTAACTTATATTAAAAGTTACATTTATGAATTATTTATTTCTGAAATTTTCCATGTAATACTTTTATGTTGCAGTTAACTCTAAGTAGCAGAAATCATGGAAAGTGACCCTGCAGATAAGGGGAACTATTGCATAGTTAGTTAACACAAGCTAAAGCTACTTTGTCTCTTAATTCCTCCAGAACTATAAAAATCATTATAATAGCTTCAACTTCAGTTTACCACTTTCTATCTTCTATACTGTTATAATTTGGATCTGGAACGTTCCCCAGAGACCCATGGGTTAAAGGCTTGGTCCCCCATCCTGTGGTACTATTGGGAAATGGTGGGGTGTTTAAGTGGTGGAGCATAATGGGGGGGGTCACTGAGGGTGTACCCACAAAGGGTATCTTGGGATCCCAGTCCCTTTCCTCTACCTCCTGCTTTGCTCTTGGTCATTGTTTTGTTCTCCATGCACTTATTCCACGTTGTGTTGGTCCAAAGCAACAGGGTCAACCAAACATAGAGTGAAACCTCTGAAACTGAACCAATATAAATCTTTTCTCTTTTTAACTTAATTGTCTCAGGTATTTGTTATAGTAATGAAAAGCTGACTAACACATATATTAACATTATGTAGTGCTTTTCAGTTTGTTTTTCTTACTGTTTGCAGAAGTAGAGGCACCTATGAGTATTTATTTCTTCTGCCATGAAGCTAGCATACCCAAAGTTTCTTGCAAAGTAGTTAATTATTTATGAACAGGTAATACTATTCCTTTTTATGTGCATAGGACTTAAAATATGTTCTAGGTAATTAAGGGTAAAGATATTTATTGAGTACACTGTTTTTGGTTGAGTGGGAGTAGGTGGAAAGAGTGATGACACAATCATAACTTAATGGGCTTGTTCTTTCTTAGGAGGGAGATATTTATACTTGCTCTTTGAGACAGATGGAGATGATAGACTATACCCTCAAGCGTCTACAACTCCAGCCAAGTTTTTATCTCTGAAGGAAGTATTCCAGGATAAGCATAACATCCTGAAACATCTCACTGCAGGTTACTGGAGAAAGTACTCAGACCCTCTTTTCAAAATGGCTCTAATGAATTTCCTGCCAAGGTTCCTCCACTGCATCACTGCCAGATGCAAAGTTTACTAGTGACTTCTCCAGATTGAGCCAGGCCATGCTTCCTCTGAGGGCTATACAATTTAGGCTAGTTGGTTAATTAACAAGCATTTAATAAACACCTACTGTGTGTAGAGTACTCTATATGCAAGTGTGTTGTCTAGCATGCAAAAGGTACTTACACATTAAAGCTCGGCTCCAATTTTCCCTTTTGCCTCCAGTACTGATTATACATCATGTCAGTATTTCCTGGGTAGATGATTGTCTGAATCATTCTATTTGACATCTTAATATACTGCCATTATTTGATCTCTTATTAATGTCAGAGTAAACCTTACTTCCTCAGCACAACTATAAATACGGAGACTTTTCTATATATTATATTGAAGATTACTTGGTGATTGATTTGCTGTTACTTAATATTCATTTCTCAGAATGAAGATAGTTCCAGAAGATACTGGTCCTTAAGATATTCTGTGGAAAAGGGGAAGTATTAGTGATTGATATGGCCAAATAAGTTTATAACATGTTGTCTACTTTTTCATTCTTCTTGAAAACATATAATGCAGTTTGAAGACAATCAGGATTTTGATTATCCAGAGGGGATTTTGAGGCTTCACGTGATAAAGAAAAACTTTTAATTACATATTCCCTAAACTTAACTAATTCTTTGTTTAATGAAATCAGACATAATTTTCAAGAACATATCTGAATTTAGATATTTGAATTAAAAATTAAATATCAAAGGTGACAATTTAAATTTTATTTTGCTTTGATTTTTATAAGAACAGTCAAATACCTGGCTATGTTATCTCTTCTTATAGTTACATTTACAAATGAAAGCTCTCTTCCTCTACCTTTCATTTAAATCCCCTAAAACCATCATTCTGCAGAATGATTTTCAGGGAATGCATTTCTGCATTATACCAATGATCACTGTCATTAATGAAATCAAGGTAGTTACTTCATCTGGAAAGGTGGAATCTGGCTCATGGCTGTTGTGTCTATAACATCCTGGAAGATGTCCAGCATCTTTGTGTAGGTAGTGGGTTAATTTTGCTTACAGAGCCTTGGAAGCTATAATCTAAGATATACAAGAAAAATAGATGTAACACTTGTCACCCTGAAGATAGTCAGGATCCACTTAGTTGATCAGATTATTTCTGTCAGTCTTCTTCCTAAATAGAGAGGGACTGTCATTTGGTCAAACTGTATAAATAACAGTTCCTATGGCAGAGTCTTGCAATAACTCAGAAGACATCTAACCAGTCATTGTCCTTGTCACTAGATAGAAACTGCAAGCAAATTCATGAATATTGTGCCTAAAAAGTGTGAAGATGAAAATTACTCCAGTGGAAGTTTTGTTTCCATGTTGGATAAAATTGCCAGATAAGTGGTTAGAGAATTTAGGAAAACATCCCGATTAACTAAGGGCTTGGCCAAATTAAGGGATAATGTAATTAAGCTCCTCCTATGATGACGAGAGATTGATGATTGGAAAAGTTGATTTAATATTATCTTTAATACAAATATTTCTCTGTTATACTTCTCAAGTCCTACTTTTAAATCCATCATCTTTTTTCATATTTTGAAATGATTTTAGATGTTAAAATATTACAACATTAAGGCTGAGTGCTTGGGTACTCTTCATGAAGCTTGTCCTAGTAAAAATGTTTTCCATAAATGTAATTGCATAAAACAAGAAACTAATAACTGAACTGCACATTTTATAAGAATTTTTTGCATTTTCTCATTTGCATCATTTTTTTTTATTTATTCTTTTATTTACTTATTGATTCATTGAACACAAATGGAGTACAGCTATTGTTTCACTGGTTGTACACAAAGTAGAGTCACACCATCTGTGCATTCATGCATGTACACAGGGCAATGGTATCTGTCATCATTTGCATCATTTTTCTGATCTAGGATCCAACTCCAGACCACACATTGCATTGAGTGAACAAGTATTTTCATTATCTTACAACCTGGGATCGATTTCTCAGTTTTTCCTCATCTTGCATGACCCTGACACGTTCAAAGAGTGCTCTTATTTAGTTTGCAATGTCTCCTAAATTTGAGGATATTTTCTCATATCAGTTTGAGGTTATGCCTGTGTAACAAAAATACTCAGAAATAATTCCATGCCCTTTGAATGTGTCATCAGCAGGAACATGATGGTGATAATGTCTTACTGTGATGATATTGGTGATTTTTTTCTAGGTGTCCTCATTCCAAAATTTTAATTTTTCCCTTGGAAACATTAAGTATTTTGTGGGCAGCTAGCTCCTTTAAATCAACTTTTGTGACTCTCCTTTTTCAAATTTTTCTTCACTTTCTAACATTTTAGTAATATAAAATATTCTGAACTTGTTTTATACATGCCCATAAATTTCCCAGCCCTGGAACCATCCATTTGTTCAAGGATTCCAGTTTGTTTTTATTCAGAATTGCAACTAGGAACCATGATCTAGGAACCAGGTGTCTTTATTGATGCTGAGAAGCCATCTCAGTGAATAAAAGTAGAAAATACTTGTTGTATAGTTGCATACATACTCATGTCTACTTCTGTTTCTTATCTATTCACATATTTCTAATAAAAGTCATGAGGTTCAGTGAATATGTGTAATTTCAGTCCAACATCACAGAGTTCATTCCAGCCTTCAGTTGACTTGATTATAACAACTGCTTTTGCTGACAATGAGAAACCTGTGTCTCATGACCTGTAATTTATTTCTTTAAGGTACTTTCATATAAGATAGTTTCAGAATTGCTAATCCATATGGCAGTGAAAATAACATTACTAACTGGATTGTCCTACTATGTATAATTCTTTCTCTTTGTATCTTTCCAGTATTTGGGAAATTACTTTTTTGTGAAGTTGTTTAATCTACTTCTTTTTCTCTGATGTCTTCAGTAGGGCTATACTATTCATTTGTAATTCAGTTAGATTCATTTCTTGTTGTTTGTATTACAATTTGCTCCCATACAAATTTGGGTTTGATTATTTTTTGTTCTGTGTGTGAAATCTTGCTAGAATTCTAGGATGCAACACTATACATAAAAGATATACCCAGAGAAGTATCTTTCCCTCACTTATTTCTTCTAATATACTTCTTTCCTTATATTTTCTACTCCATTCTTACTTTCTCTCTGTTACTCATTTCCTTCATTTCTGAATTTTTCTACCTGAATTATTTTTTGCACAAATGAGTGTAAACATTCCCATTTTCTTACTCTTCTTTCTACTTTGAAAGCCAAATTACTATAAGTATTCCTTTCCTTGGCTTTCTACACTTGAAAATGCATCCTGAAAATCAATATACATCAATATTTTCTATATTGATTTGCATACCTTCACATGGAATCCTGTGTCACCAATCCTGTGTCTATACATGCACAAACTGATGGTAATGATTATCTTTATTTATTGATTCTAATGACAACTTATATTCAGATCAAAGTAAAATACCATGTGACTTGCTGCCTGGGTTTTATATCCTTCCTGGCTTCAAGAATTGGGTAAACATACATGTGTTTGGCTTAGATTTATGAAAATGTTCTCGCAGGTGCTTATCATCCCTTTCCTGTTATTTCTTGCTTGAGTTGGCTTCTGCTTCATTTTGTGATCTCATGTTTGAGTTTGAGATGTTTGAGTTTCTGGTTCCCCCATTTTGTCTTGCTCTGGGCACTTTTGATCAGTATTGGTACCACCCTGGCAGCCACATGATACCTAGTTTGTGTTCTACTTTTACAGTAGTCTGCCTTAGTCATGCTGGTCTGACTTTTACACTAGACCTATTCTTCCTGAGCCTCTTCTGGCTGATTTAGCCCAGATTCTACTTTTGTCTCTAACTCTTCTGTAGCCCTCCCAAACTCTAAACAAGATGACTGGGGTATTGTCTGATTTGGATAGTAAAACTGGGTTTTAAAATTTAGTATATTTTAAAAGAATATTTGGCTATAATTTTGCAATGTTTAACTCTAATTATTCATTTAGGACACATCAAAGCAGCTCCCTCATAAAATTTATCTATTTATTGTAAATGTTCTACTTCATGGAAACCTGCTGAAATGGAAAGCATTTTGAAAATAAATGAAACGTGGGCTAGTTTTTGAAGAATATGCATGGCCAGATTTAGCAGATGTTGGCAGGTTAGAAATCTCTGATATTTTAAAGGGAAGAAGGAAAATACTACTGTCTGATCTAGAAAATTCTCAGTTTTTTATACCCTGCTTCATTTTTCCAACGCAGTGATTTAAGACCTGGGAAAGTTGTCCCAGGGAATCTGTTTATCTAAAACAAACAAACAAAATAAAAATTCTCCAGTTATCCAAATAACCCTGAACACTACAAATCAAAATTCATTAATTGTATCTCTACTTTTAATTTTCTCTTCACAAAATATTATGTGTCCTATTCATTTTCTTTTTCTGTTAATTCACATAAGAGTATGGACCTCAAAATTTGAGCTATATGTGAAGCAGAGGACAGTCATTAGAAGAAATCCGGAAAAATGTGCAGCAAATATTTGTGATACAACACACCACTTCATCATCCATACACTGTTTGAGTCTACTTTTTAATCTTCATCAGAAATTACTTTGACACTTTCACATCCATACAACATCTCCTAGATGAACCCCTGAGGTGGTTCTATCAAGGGTATCTGGGATTTTTTTCTTCTATGAAAAGATATTAAAGATATAAATAGGAATTAACAGAATTCAACATTCATTGCAGAGAACTTCTCTAGCAAATAGTATACAGAAGAAAGGACAATTTTCCATTAAGTCTGGCTATTTGAAGGTGGGAAGTGATCTGAAAATTATAGCATGGAATTGTAGGTTCTAAAGATGAAAATGGTCCAAGAGTGGTCAGGACTAAAGTATTCACTTTTTTCAGATCAGGTTTAATTTTGCTTGTACTATAAATGCACACACACATATTTGCTACTCTAAAAATATACTGTGTATATTTACTTGCTACAGATGTCTGATGATTCACTGCACAATATGTTTGGGATAGGTGAAAATGATTTGAACATTTAATGGAATTGAAACTAAAATAAATACAGTATTTTAAAATAAACTCCAGAGATTAAATATCCTGAGACATTTTAAAGTTAGCTTTGCCTATCTGATGAACAGGGTATTTTATTTATGATCATCTGATTCTTTTCCTCTGCATTTCTCATCAGAAATATTGGCTTGCTCTAACAAGTATTTTCTGAGAAACACCATCTCCTTTCAAGTGTCATCTAGTAGATGTTACTGTTACTAGTAGATGATTCTTTCGATGATACTTGGAGATCAGGAATTTTGCTGTCAAAAGTGAGATTTTGAGATTTTAAATTGGGAGGAAAAGAATATCAATTGTGGACTTCAGTCATAAGGTCAACATGAGCACTCACCCTACTCAAAAGCATCCAACTTAGAGCTGAAATCTACGTGCAATATCCCTGATGGATGGATAATCCTATTTTATTTTATTTTAGCACTTTCACCAACTCACAAGGCAATTCATTCTACCATTCCATTGCTGAACATTCTGAACTATGAGAAAATTCTTTAATTTTTGTTAGTATGCCTCTTTCTGATTTTATATGCTAATCTTGTATTTGCCCTCTAGAACCACTACACTAAATCTGTTACATTTTGTTCTTTTAGCATAGACTTGAGCTATTTTTTAAATATCTAATCTTTAACCATTCCTCTTATAATGTAATCATAAGATTTCTTCATTTTCCAAGGTTTTACAGCTAAATAGCCTACTTAATATCATTAACAACTGGCATTTAAAATACTGGTCCTGCCCACACTTTTTGTCCAAGAAATCCTCTATATTCTGCTTTATGAAGGCTCTCCTGCTTCAGATCCCAACTCTTTACCAGTATCCAATTCCTAAATACCTCTGTCTTGTAATTTAATGTACTAAGGCCACCTTCACCAGAGCATAGGTTCACTTTATCTCACAAAGCCCAGCTTTGACAAATCCTATACAAAATCCAATCCCCAAGAAGGAGAGCTTTGGCCAGAATCCTAATCCCAAGAATGGTGACTAAGCAGAGCTTAAATCCATGTTGAATTTTTATGACTCCATGAGGCATGCCCAAGTAAATTGATCAGGTTGAATTTTCCTTGGCTAAGAACATAATGTATCCAATATTCAAATTTGCCTCAGAAGAAAATATGAATCAAGAAAAGCAATAAAGCACAAGAAGTTAAATCAAGAATCAATAGATGTGATGGACTCAAACTAAAAAGCTTCTTTTCAGCAGAAGAAACAATCAATAATGTAAAGATTAGGAGACAATTTTTACCACATGCACCTCAGATAAAGCATTAATCTCTAGGATATATAAAGAACTCAAAAGCTCAACAACAAAGAAACAAATAACCCAATCAACAAATGGGCTAAGGAACGGAACAGACACTTCAGAGAAGAAGCTATACAATCAATTAACAAATATATGAAAAAATGTTCAACTTCTCTAGCAATTAGAGAAATGCAAATCAAAACTATTCCAAGACTTTATCTCACTCCAATCAGAATGGCAATTATCAAGAATACAAGCAAAAATAAATGTTGGCAAGGATGTGGGGGAAAAAGGTGCACTCATATATTGCTGGTAGGAATGCAAAATGGTGAAACCATTATGGAAAGCAGTATGGAGATTACTAAGAAAACTTGGAATGGAATCACCATTTGACTCAGTTATCTCACTCCTCGGTTTATACCCAAAGACTTAAAATCAACATACTATCGTGATGCAGCTACATCAATGTTTACAGCGGCTCAATTCATCATAACTAAGATATGGAACCAACTTAGATGTCTTCAACAGATGAACAGATAAAGAAAATGTGATATATATATAATATATGTATATACATACATATATTTATATTCTTTGAGGAAGAATGAAATTATGGTATTTGTTGGTAAATGGAGGGAGTTAGAGAATATCATGCTAACTGAAATAAGCCAAACCCCAAAATCCAAAGGCCTAATGTTTTCTCTCATATGCAGATGCTAATTCATAATAAGGGGAGGGGGGGTAGGGAAGAATAGAGGTACTTTATATTAGGTAGAGGGGAGTGAAGGGGTATGAGGATAGGAAGGATAGTAGAGTGAAACGGACATTATTACTTCATGTGTATATATGACTGCATGACTGATATGATCCTACAATACAATAATCAGAAAAGTGAAAGATGACACTCCATTTATGACCTATCACAATGTATAAATGCATTCTACTGTCATGGACAACAAATTAGAACAAATAAAAAAATTAATTAAATGAAAAAAGAAAAGCAATTATATTTCCTGTTAACCATTATCATCACTATCACTCTGTGAAAATATTACAATTTTGAGACCTAGGATTATAAAGCCCAGGAATCCAAGCAAAACTTTAAAACCTCAAAACGGAACATAATCCTTCATTTGCTTCCATTCTATTGGGGGCTAAGAGGATTTTCAAATTTGGTATCTCAATGAGTTCATAATCTAATGGAAGGAATAAAATGACAATTATAGTACAGTTTGATCAATACTCTAAAAGAGATGAATGTTCCATGCTACAAAATAAGTTAGAAAAAAGAGCCAACCAGGGGCAGTGCAGACTTTATCTTAGAGAATGTGAAATATGAGCCAAGTTGTGAATCAGGGATAGGAGTTAGCCAGACAAAGGTGAGAGGAAAGATGGACCTGGTGGAAGCAAGAAATGAACCTGAGCTGAAAGAGGCAATGCTATTGCCCAAGAGTTGTTTGTGAAGTGAAATAAGTATTAGGAGCCTGATGAGGGAGATACCCGGAAAGGATGCAGCACCAGACAACACAAACACCTGACAAACAGTGCTAACACAGCTGCATTGCACTCTAAAGAGATGGAAAATCACTCAAATCACAAGGCAGAGAAGAGGTAATCAAATTTAGGAGAGTAATCTGAGGAGTGGACTTTGGAGTTATGAAACTAAAGGTGGGGAGGCCAAAAAAGGTCTGTGACTAAAAGGACTGCCAGAGTAATTCCAGTAAGGAACAGAGGGTAAGCTCCTTAAAGACAGGAGTTCTGTCTCTTGGTCATTGCTTAGTCCTAAGTGCCTAGAATTGTGCCTAACATAAAGGGAGCACTTTGTCCATCTCTGAAGAAAAAAAGAAGAAAAGAAGGGAAGGAAGGTGGGCAGAGAGATAAAGAGACCAGAAGAAAGTACCATTGAAAATTTCTTAAAGGAGTCCATTGATAGATCTCTTAGATTTATTCATTAGAGGACTAGTACACAGTTTTGTTTTGAATACTTGGGTAATCAGTGGTTCCTTTCACTAAGAGAATGAGTACAGGAAAAGTAATAGGTTAGTATGAGAAGTGTATGTCCAGCTTGAACAGAGTGACTCTTAGGAGCTTGATGTTACCTTAAGTACCAGGAACATAATGGTGAACAAATCATGACCCTTGCACTTATGGAACTCAGTCTTGTGCAGCCCAAATAAATAAGTATGTCCATGATGGGCTGGGGCAGTGGATCAGTGGTAGAGCACTTCCCTAGCACAGGTGAGGCACTGGGTTTAAGTCTCAGAACCACATAAATAAACAAAGGCATTGTGTCCATCTACAGATAAAAATTAAAAAAAAATAAGTATACACATGAAATAAATATAGATTATTAAATGGGGCCATCAGTACAGTGCTAAAAAGATAATTAGTGGAGAAAGTACTCAATTACTGCCTACTGGTAGTCAGGAAAAAAGTCTCAGTTGTCAGAACTGAAGCTAGGACCTGACATTTGAAGAAGCCATGTGAAAGCTAGCAGAAGAATGGTCAAAGTATAAAAGATAGCCTCCAAGTTCAAGGATATGACTACAGGTCAATGGGTCTCGATTATAATGCAGGGAAGTTCAGGTAGAAAAATTTAAAAGTGGGAATTGTGAAACTGGAGTTCTCAGGGAACAATATATATGTAAAAAGCAGATGGCAGCTGGAGGGATGGGGATTAGAACTCAGAGACAGAAAGAGCAGATATGTTGCAATTCCAGATGATTGCAAAGTTCCAGATGTAACCTAGGGGTGAAGAAGAGACACTGTAAAAGTCATCAAAGTGAAAAGGGAAAGGTGTATTGAAGATTGTTAAATAAATTGTCCTCACAGTCTTTGAATCAGTCAAGAAGAATGCAAAACAGAACTGTGTTCTATGATTAGAACATCTTTACTAATTTATAAATGAGCAAAACAAATGTCTTATTTAAGACATTGAAGATTTGTTTCTACATACACATGGAATAGTGAGAAATTGTTGCACTTTACCTCTTTACCTGCTTTAGTGACAAGTGGCCTGTGCTGTACCAGAAACCAATAATCCAGTCATTAAAATTATTAGAAGCATAGAGTCCCAAACTTGTCTGGTTATAAAAATCATGCATGACGCTTCTTAAAAATGGGCACTCTTGAGTCTCATCTGAGATTTAACGAATCACAATCTCCAGGAGCAGTGTTTAGAAAATTTTCATTTTTAACAAGTATCCTAAAGACTTCTGAAGATCAGACAAGACTGGGGAATGCTAGTGTAATAGAAACAAAATACGCTATGGTTTAGGACACATGGATTCCAGGCCCCATTCTCTGCTAACCGGCTTTAGGCCTTTAATCCAATTACTTAATCTTCCTTGAGTCTGTTTGATCTTCTTACAAAATGCTTTTTGAGGCCTTTCCATATAATGGTTTCCTCTCATTTGAGATTTCTGTGGATGGTCTGTGTACCATCCACAGATGGTATACTTTCCATATACTTTATGCAGTTAAAACCTGTGACTTCAGGCAACATAAAAAACAAACAGCAAATTACAAAAGAAATTTGCTGAAAATTCCTTGAAATTGTAAAACAGCGCTATTCTTTTATTCTGGTATTTTCAAGTGCTGGACTCTTTATCATACCTTTTAATCTAAAAGATTTTCAAATCATCATCTTTCGAGACTCTTTAAAAATTTCAAACAAAGCAATCCAAAGGAAAAAGAATTCAAAAAATGAACATTCTTCTACCCAAAATGTATTTATTATAACAACTATTCCTATATTCAATGGAAACTACAATAAGCAGAAAATTAATGTTTGGGATATTAAATAGATACTATGCATGAAATATGAGAAAAAAGAATTTAGCTCAGACTCCTGCGAAACTCGAGTATTCACTCACTGAGCTCTGAGAAGCCCCATTTGTAAGTACGTATTCCATGTAGTTTGTATTCTGCCTCCAGATACCCAGGGAGAAGACCCACTAGCATTGATGCCTGGGACCAGACGAAAAACATGCACCAATGTGGCAATGGTCCTGCTCAAATAATCCTGTCTCTGCTCAAAGTCATACTCAGTGCTATCTATGTTTACTACCTACAGCACAGCCTTATTTGAAATGTCAGTTTTCCCTGCATTCTGTGACTATATTGAGGACAGACTATGAGTTTCTGTTTAAGGCAAAGTCAGTTTATTTTAATGGGTGTGGGGGAAACCTAGGTATTTCAATTGGATTTACTCATTTTTTCTTCTATAAGCAGTTACTTAAAGCAAAAAAAAAAAAAAAAAAGGATTATGAGAATTTAAAGAAAATCTTAATTTAGTTTAAAAAGTTGGCTTCTTTGTCATGTCTGTTCCCTGAATGGGACACACACACACTACATGTCAGGTCCAGAACATAGGACAAAAATGCAAGTTGATGGGTCTCTAGTGACAACATGAGTTTGAAGTTCTAAGAACTAGATGTTAACTAGATGTTCATTGAAAAGCTGAACTGCAACTTGCCAAGGTCAGACAGTGACATTTTCATAAATTAATGCTATCAGAGGCAGCTGGTATTTTCACAATTGTCTTATTTGAAATCAGCAGAAATTCCAATAGAGGTCATGCTGATTATGCTGGGAGCAACTCTGAAGATTTTCAATACATGTAAGAATTTTCTTTGAATAAACAGTGATAAAACTCTGCCTTTTATATATGCTAACAGGAAATATGTTTGTATGTTTAGTCTCTTCTTGCTCCAAAATATAATGCTTTTCTTTTTAGGCACTCAAGCTTATGTAAAAATATTTTGTGCAGTTTTTTTTATCTAGAAATAGCAAAACTCTTAAACTAGAAGTCTCAAAAAAAAAAAAAAAAAAGACAGGATGTGATAGAGACTAAAGGGAAGAGGAGAACTAATTTTCCACTGACTTTGAATATGTATAATTTCTGAAGAGTTCATGCCTACGTGAGCTCTAATACAGAATCTGATTAGAAATTATTAAATATTTATTTGGCTTTTATCATTCACCATTAGGTCTTACATAAAGAATATTCTGAAACCAAAATAAAATTGTGATTTCAGATATTCATTAAAACATTTCATTATGCTTAAAAGTGGAGGGTAATGGGAATGGGAAGGTGACAACTCCCATGAAGCATGAGGCACATAGGTGGGAAATAAGAACAGGGAATTTTAATTTGCTGTAATCATGTCTTTATCTACCAGAACTCATCATCTCACTTTATTCATTTCCTTCTCCCTTGAATCTCTGCAAGCTGGGTTTTAAAGGAAATTTTCAATCTGTGCTGACTACAGAGCTTCACCAGCAAGAGGGGGATCTAGGCCTAGAATCCCTAGCCTCATAAGCAGCAAATCAACGGCGCATCCCCATGAACTACAAAACAATACTGGAACAAGAAACTGGAGTTGGACATAGGGGCAATGTAAGAATCAAATCCAGTGTGAGCTGGGACCACAACCTTCTGACCAGGCAGAGGAAAGATTGCCTGTAGGTGACTTCCAGCCCCAACCCACCCAGGTCCATGTGGGAGAAGCTTTAGTGGTTGCTAGAAGGACCCTCAGTCCTGCTGGAGGCCATGAACATGCGTTCTACTTTCTTGGGCAGTAACCACTCCATGTACATGAAAATAGAAAAGAACGCACTGAAATGATAATCACTGAGCTGTCACAAAATAAATTAAATTTAAAAATAAGCAAACAAACCAAGCAGCACATTCCCTATAAAAGGAACGGGAAACACATTTGCACTTGCAAATATGCCCATTGAGTCCCTTATTCCTGTTAGCATATAGAATGTTTGTCCCCAGTCTTCATTCTACAGACTTCAATTATTTTATTTTTCTCAGTATGAATAGTCTTTTCCCCTAAGTCATATTCTGATAGATAGCTCTGTTCTGACACCCCTTTGTCTCATCCCCAGACAGATGCCTCTTGCTTGTGAGGTAGCTGAGAAAAAATAATTTTTTTCAAGTCAAAGCTGTTAAAGCAGACAGTGTTCCTTCTCTTGGATTCTCCCCTGAAACCTCTAAATCTCTAAGCAACAATAGGCTCAGTTGACAGTCCTAATCTGAGACATTTAAGAGGATTTTAGAAAAGATTTGGCTTTTGTTTGTTGTTGGTTGATATCTGGAATAAGGAAAGAGTATTTATTTCTAGCCTTTCAAACAAAAGGTTTCAGAACTTGCTTTGAGAATAGGGCTAGTGATTGGGATGCTTCCATCTCATCCCTCTCACTGGAACATCACTGATGTTACACTACAGAGCTTGCCAAATTGTGTTATATCTCTCAGGAGCAAGCAAATAAAGGAAATCAAATGACCAATAATCTATCCTGTACTTGTTACAACTAACTCAAATTATCTTGAACACACAAATGTATTTCTATTATTACCACATGTCATAATAAAATAAATATATGGAAATGATTATTTTTAAATGCACATATAAATATCTGTATACATTATACATTTCAGATATATATATATATGCATATATATGTATATGTGTGTGTGTGTATATATATATATATATATATAGCATTTCATCCACTGAAAAACAATAACCAATCCTAGAACTTAAACAACTGTCTCCTCTAGTCATAGGAGAGTTCACTAGATTATGAATTGGGGGGAATATTTTCAATGATTTCATTCAAAGTTGGAATTCACATCCCTTGCAAAAAAGAGAGTATTGTCTCCTCTGACTGTAGCTAACATATTGGGTGATGACATTCAAGTACCACAATTCAGGAATATGCAAAATGAAGGTCCCTGACCAGCCTCAACTCTGATTTCTGGATTGCTCTTGGATGAAACTAAATCTAAAATCCCCGGTGAGATAGTACAGGTAGTAGGGGATACTTGAAGCACTGAGTGAAGAAAGTTTTAAGTCTGAGTCTAAGTCTAAACTTAACAAGAAGAGAATGAAAGATTAGCTTTATTTGTTTAGGTACTGGAGAGAGGTCTTGTGCCACATATTCACCATCCCTGGCACACCCATTGCTTGTTTGTTTTACCAGCCAAAATGTAGTTGGAGAAAAATTTAAACCTAATGTATACCTATGGTCTCTAATTCCTTTTCTCCCCTGTCTGGCTCCTATTTCAGATATTCTTTTTCTACTCCATTATTCTCTTTTGAGGAACATTCCTATCTACTACTTCTTACTCTTCTGCTTCTACACAACCATATGCAAATATCTTTCTCCTAATGTGCAAATTATCATTGGGGAACTTTTTCATATGGTTTTCCTTTAACTGGAGAGTGGACACTAGGCTACTACCTCTGCCCAGTATCCTCAAAAACACTTAATTAACTTCACCTACTGCATTGGACAGTGTCAGGACTCTGAAAATGGCACCCCCAAGACTGATACTTTGATATGCTGAGAGGCCTTGGAACCTACCTCAGAATCAAGGTTCCTCTGACCTTCCCTTGTTTCTCCCTCTCTCTGCCCAGGGAGAGGCTTTTTGCAATGTTCCTTATCTATTGCCCTGACCCAATCTGCCCAAAGAGGAACACAATTGTCCCCAGTCTTTTCAGTGAAATCTCATTAACCAGGGAAGACTAAACTCATATCAGAGAGATGGAAGTCTGTCAATATGTCTGAGACAGACCTGTCACACACCATTGTTCTCTTTCCTATAATCAGTTAATCAGTCTCTTGTCTGTTCTGTGGGTTCAGTGAACTTAGTCCCTGGCCATTGTATATTCTCCAAGTTCATTGAGTTCCCCTAAAATTAATTTACTATCCCACTGAAATTCTACATTCTCCCCCTCCCCTGTAAAAGAGAGGTATATCAGTTTCTGAATCGCTTAGGATTAGTAGGTAGTCATTACATTACCCCATTTCTTCTATTTAATTTGACTCTGTCCAGTTATTCAAGTAAAACCTTAGAGGACTGAGGAGAAATTTCCCCTTGCCCTTAAGATACTTTTGTCTATTTCTCAATTCTCAGGGCTTGTTTGTTTTTAAAATGTATTCTACCTGCTTCCTGTCTGCCTGTTTGCCAAAGTTCCCCCTCAACCACTTCTCGGTTTTCATCCTGGGGAGAATCCAGTGATACAGGATATGATTAAAATATAGACAAGGTTTTTGTTTGTTTTGTGCAGGGTTGCTATTTTTGGTACTAGAAAAACACTGTATAGAATCAGCTCTCCAAACTCAAACATTTTTAAAAGTGCTCAGTCAACTCTGTATTATTTTCTCCAAAGTCTTGTCATTTCAGTTTAATCTAGATTTTACTAACTGGGTAGATTATTGTCTGCCTCTTGGTCAATCTCTTTCTAAATTTGGATATTTCCTACAAATGTGATTAAACTAAACCAAAGTTTATGAATATTTGATTTCCAAAGTCCTGGGAACTGAACCCAGGGACACTCTACCACTGAAGTATATCCCCAAATCCTTTTTTTTTTTTTTTTTTTTTTTTAATTTTGAAACAGGCTAAGTTGCCCTGGCTGGCTTTGAAGTTGTGATCCTCCTGTCTCTGTCTCTGGAGTTGCTGGAATTACAGGTATGTGCCAGCATGGTTGGCTAAATCAAGATACTTTTTGAAGAAATTAATGACTTCAGACAAATTATGTGCTGATAATTATAAAGAAGGAGATAGCAAATAAACTTGGCTTAAACAACTAGTTGTGAGACAGGGTTCATCATTGATATGGAAAAGTCTAGGAGAAAAATGAGTTAGAGGAGGCAATACATTAAAATTTTAATTTTGAAAATTTTGTTTAAAACAAATTTGAGACAGTTAAAAATATGTTGAATGAGAATTAGTACATGGCACTGGAACTCAGAGTAGAATTTTGGGATTGAGATACGAATATGGATAAAAGATTCAAGATGATTTGGTTGAATTAAATATTCAGTAAAATCACAGAAGATCCAGGAGTCCAGCATAACATGAGAGTTTGCAGTTTTATAGCTTACAATTGTAATATATTTTTTCCAGTTCCTAAGGTGTATTAGTACTTTATATATTCTAAGTATTTAAATATGAAGTGAGCTATGAAAGTGAAAGGAGCTCATCTCTATTACATGATAAATAGATAAAATCCAACATCTCAAAACAGGGAGGAGTGAGGAAGAAAGATTGTTGATGATATTCTGAGTTTGACTCCAAAGATCATGCTGTTTATACTACCTTTCAAAAAATTTGCTGTTCCATGAGTTCAACGTCCATATTTATTTTACTCACATTTTTAGACGTAGGCTCTGATCAGTATCTGGTTCACAGTTAAATTTCTATGAACACTGCTCAAATGAATGAATGTGTAGACTTCACTAAGATAAGTAATTTATCAGTTTAAAATGTGGTTATTTTTCATCTTGTCTTAAAGTGCCAAAACACATGGATTACATGTGTTTATTTTGTCTAAAAAGGGCTAAACCAAACCCAGAACAAAAGCAGAAACTTATAGTCTTCCCTTATAATTCCCCAAAATGAAGTGTGATGAAAGTGGTCTTGAATATCTTGGTGTTTGTAGGAAGGAGACAGTAGTGCCTGGATAAATTTAAAGTTCCAGGTTAACCAAGGCTCAGTGATGACACTGCAAAATGAAAAGACTGAAGCAAGAATGAATTACACTTCCTGAGTCTACACTGAATTGGAAAGCAAAGAATGTAACTTTTGCTTTAATCTTCTCTGAAGGACCAGGCCTAAAGGATTATCTATGGGAGGGAAGGCAAAATAAAGGAAAGGCTGTGCAGCATTCAACACCAAAGCAAGAGTTGAGGAGAGAGTCATTAGAGGTGAAAAAATGCTATGCCTGGTGCATGAGGACTAGTTTGGGATGACCAAAGAACCACTAAGATGTCTTTTAAGAGTAAAGCCTTGCATGTGGGCATCTACCATCTAGGACTCAATGGCAGCAACACATACCTATGATTTTTCCTACTTTTCTTTTAATTCGACTTTCACTGTATCCCTGTTCTTGCCTTTGAAGGAGCTAGAATAATAGCTAGCAAAGAGTTAGGGGGTTGAACATAAAGAAAGTAGACATCAATTTACTATCCATTTTCATTGCAGGCTGGGTGATTCCCATCTAACGTATGGAAAGTAGTACTGTCCTGAGGAGAGAAGCCATGCATTAGATGAGAATTTAAGGTTTTAAATTTGATAATAGTAGTCTTTTAATATCTGAAAATAAGAATTACCTATTAATGCCCAGAATTACAGATGAATGGTTCTTCTTGAATGGATGATAGAGTTGATACTATGTGTTTGAGGGACAGATACAAGACAAAACATAAATTACTTGTTTTTAAACTTCAGATTCACCTCATAGATATTTTAATTCTAATTTTAAAACCTTTTAAAATTCCGATTATCACCTTAAATGATATGTATGTAACTTTAGAACTCAGATTGAGACAGAATCACTAACATAGGTTACAGAGGTTGAATAAGAAGTAGCCCTACATGCACAAGGTTGCTGAGAGAATTTTTGTTGGCCTGAAATCATGCATACAGAAAATGCTAGAAACACACAGAAAGATCTTTTGCGATTTCTTTTCCATTATCAATGTCAACATGGTTCTGAAAGTTAAGACATACATTTAGAGTGAGAAGTAGAACATACGAATTTTCCCTGTGCTGTCCAGAAGGTCTTTCTGCGATAATAGCAATGTGCTATGTCTGCTTTGTTCAACACCTTCAAACTACACATGACTATTTTGAATTGTGGCTAGTGTAACTAAGAAACTGATTTTTAAATTTTGATTTAATTTTAATTAACTTAAGCTTAACTTTAAATAGCCACATGTAGCTAATAAACAATATAAGTTCCAATTCATTAAGGAATAATGGAACAACACTATTGTAAAACTAACACGTATATTTCCCATCTTAAAAAGTCTATTTTGGGCAATTTTTGTGACCAAGTATTTTTTTGTGGATGCCTTTTGCTTTCAGTTACATTATTTTCTGTTAATCTAGTAATACACTTTCCTTCTTTTATTAGTCCAGCTAGTGTTTTAATATTGTTTCAAGGAAGGAGGGTGTGTCCCCCCATGTAGAAAGGAGCCTAATGAAGAAAGATAAGTCATGCTGCTTTTGTTTATGTCACAATTCTCCCTGTAGCTAGAATTAAATGATGCTGTCAAAGGGCAATGCTAGTGTTTGATGGCTTTTAATATTTTTGTCCATATCAAAAGACTAAATAAATGCAATCAATATTTTCAATTCCTAACTCTCCAGTAATTATTCCAATAAAGAGATATCCATGCTACCAAGCATCAATACATGTACTTCATAGGCCTAATAAATCTGCTTCAAGAAAATAAACTATGTTCAGCTAGGGCTTTAGAGAGAATATTAGCAAACGCGAAGCTCAGAATGTGATTAACCAAACTCTTCAGCACATGGGGCTTACAAAATATGGATTTAAAAACCCAAACACTTAATGAGAACTATCAAGAAATAAGAATCATATCCCCAAAGGGGCAGCATATTTTATTTGGGGTGTCTCCTTAGTCAAATAACTCAAATGAGGATTTTAACTAGCATTGGCTATTCACAAGAGTTCATTCTATAAATGTCTGCCTTGTAAAATAAAATCAACTACAAAATAATAATAATAATAGCCAGAAGTTATGGAGTATTCTTTGTTCACTGCCTCTGTTTTTAAGATACAAATGAATCCTCACAAGAACCCCATGAGGTAGATACTGGTTTTATTTCCTTGTGACAAATGAGGAAACCATGGTTTCAGGATGCTGTCCAAAGCCACATATCTGGGGTGGGAAAAGTGTGGTATTTGTTAAAATCAGATATGTACAAACTCCAGACTCATAATACTTATTCATTACATCTTAAAAAATGTACATCAATACTACTTACTTAGACTAGTAGTCATTAACAAAGCTTGTTATCAAGAAGTTAATGAAAGCCAACCTCCCTCTTTAACAGTTTGAATAATGCCAGCAGCCTACAAACCTTTCTTGGGAGTTTCATTTAGTTCAGCCTGTTGGATAGATAAATTTTGATAATTAAATAGCAGTTTTATCTGGGAAAAATCTTCCTTTAAGATTATACAAGAAAATGAAGATTAAATGCTTTCTACATCTCATTCAACATTTGTAGCATAACTGTATACACTCTATCAACTGGTTCCTCAAATCCAGGAACTTTCACATCCTGTTTGCAGACCCATTCACTAAAGAAATGTTAATGACACAGGGAAGAACCTCGGCATCAAGTTATCAAATTACTGCTATAGGCATTACTTTATCAGTTTATTTCTTCAAGGTTCTTTGAGAAATATAAATTACATATAGTTAAGGTACATAACATGAGGTATTAGACTATGTACTGTGAAATGATACCACAATCAGGACAACAAACATAACCATCATATCAATGCTTAAAAGAATTGAGGAATGCTCAGATATATGAAATGATGGAAAATAAATTTCACTTTGATGGATTCTTTTCAATCCAGGTAAGTGAGAAAAAAAAGAAAGGAACTAGTGTGTTAGTCAGCTCAGGCTATTGTAACAAAATACGATAAACTGAGTGACTTAAACAACAGGAATTTGTTTCTCACAGTCACAAAGGCTGAGAAGTCTAAGATCAAGGTACTCATTCAGTTCCCAGGTGAAGGCCTGCTTCCTGGTTTACAGATGGCCACCTTTTCTTCATGTCCTCACATGGCACAAACAGAGAGAGGAAGTCAACCTTCTGATATTCCTTCTTACAAGGGCACTAATCTAATCATTAGGGCAATAAAGTCAAATGTGTCAATTAAAGATGGTTTAGAGAAGTACTAAAACATAGGCATAATGTTAGGGAAAAAATAGTCCCACTAAATTTGCTGATACAAATTTTCTCAACAACAATATCGACAAGAAAAAATTATTTTGATGCATTATGTTAAAAAGTACAATTATAACCTTCTCTATGTATCTTTTTTTCTTATACAGAAGACAACTTTTAAAAATGAAACTTAGGTTGTTGAATAGAGAGAATGGACATTAGGTTTATGAGCATGTGAGATCACCTAATACAAAAAGTCCTCTTAGGACCTTGTGCCTACTAGAAGTAAAAGTAGGCCAAAATCTTTATCATGTCAGCTTAGGAACCAACTTCCTCAACAAGCACAAGAAGTAAAATAAAGAATCAATAAATGGGATAGTATCAAACTAAAAAGCTTCTTCAGAGCAAAGGAAACAATCAAGAACATAAAGAGAAAGCCTACAGAATGGGAGAAAATCTTTGCCACTTGCACCTCAGGTGGAGCATTAATCTCCAGGATATATAAAGAATGCCAAAAGCTTTAACACCAAACAAACAAATAACGGAATCAATAAATGGGCAAAGGAATTGAACAGACACTTCACAGAAGAAGAAATATGATTGGTTAACAATCATATGAAAAAATGTTCAACATCTCTAGCAATCAGAGAAATGCAAATTAAAACTATACTGATATTTCATCCCATTCCAGTCAGATTGGCAATTATCAAGAATACAAGTAATAATAAATGTTTGTGAGGATGGAGGGGACAGTTACACTCATTGCTGGTGAGTGGTTGCAAATTGGTGCAACCACTCTGGAAAATAGTGTGGAGATTCCTCATAAAACTTGGAATGCAACCACAATTCAATGCATTATTGCTCTCCTTGGCATATACCCAAAGGAATTAAAATCAACATACTATAGTGCTGCGGCCACATCCATATCTATAGCAGCTCAATTCACAATAGCTAAGCTATGGAACCAACCTAAGTGCCCCCAACAGATGAATGGATAAAGAAAATGTGTTATATATACACAATGGTATATAACTCAACCATAAAGAATGAAATTTTGGCATTTGCCAGTAAATAGATGGAACTGGAGGCTAGCATACTAAGTGAAATAAGCCAATCCCAAATAAACAAAGGCCTAATGTTTTCTCTGATATGCAGATTCTAACACACAATAAGGGGATGGAGAGGGAAAAATAGATGTTTAGACCAAGTGGGAAGATGGGAGGGGAGGGAAAATGAGAATAGGAAAGATAGTAGAATGAATCAGATATAACTTTCCTATGGTATATATGAATATATGGTCACTATAACTCCACAGCATGTACAAGAAGAATGAAAAATTATACTCTATGTAATTATGTCAAAATATATTCTACTCTCATGTATAACTATAAAGAACAAATTAAAAAAATTTTCCACTTAGTAGAAGAAAACAGATTTTAAATTACAGTTATTTCAAGAAGATAGCAACACCAAGAACCTCCATATGACTTACTACATTTTCTGCTCTTTTATTCCAAATAATTTTAAGAAACTCAAAGTCCAAAGACTATTTCTTGAATAATCTTGATTATTATTTTTTCTAGAAATAATATATGGTTTTAAAATTTCTTGAATTATTTAAAATATTCTACCGAGCTTATATGTTTTCATTCATAAAACTGTTGTTTTTTTTTTTTTTTAGGAGAATTCTAACCAGTTATTGTTGAAGAGCAGCTAAAGGGAATGGAATGAATATGATGGATAAGAAGGGATGACTGAACCCAGGGTCTTACACATGCACTCTACATTTTATGACCACTTAGTGACATCTACAGCCTGTTTTTCTCTTGAGAAGGCCTCCCCAAGTTGCCCAGACTGGTATTGAACTTGTGATCCTCCTAATTTAGCCTTCTGAGTAGCTGGGATTACAGGCCTGTGCCAACACACTTGGTGATTCATGTTCTTTTGAGATTTCTATGTACCAAACAAGCTGTTACTGTTTGGAAGCTATTCATCAAAGGAAGCACAAATGTCTAACTTATTTCTAATTAGAACCATATATATATATATATATATGTATATATATATATATGCACACACACACACACACACACACACATATATTCCTTTAAGGTCCTACGTTTTAAATTTATCCATTCTATAATTTATCTGAAATTTTTCATTTTATTTTCATATATTTGTTATTTGTCCAATAATATTTTCATGTATAGACCACTAACTATAGTGGGAAGAAGCATTTTGCATGGCAATATTTAGAAATAAATGCAATGCTTATCTCCAGGTATTTCACAAGTGAATAATTTTGGCAGTGTTCATTTTAGTTACTCTCTTACCCCAAATCCTCTTTTGATTTAGAACTACATTGTCCCTACCTCCTGTTGAGACTGATTGGTGGAATCTCCACTAACCATAGATGTACACTCATTCCTACCTGAGAATACTTTCATTACTGTTATTGATAGATTTTTGAAGGATTAATGTTTTTACTTTAGCCTTTCTTTTCTCATTCTCTTCATCCCTCCCTCTATTCCCCTTTCCCTTCCTTCTCTCTTTTCATAAAGTAAATATAGTTGTATATACCACCTTCCTGCCTCACAGTCATAGTAAAAATGGATTCTGCTTTTTGTGAAAATACATATAAAATTAGACAGTTGCTGTTAATATATATCAGATTGGCAATTGTATTGGATCTTCTATTGCTTGATCAGTTATGTCTGCTTATTGTAGCATTTCACATCACCCCATTCATTTATCAAGACGAGTGTATTTAAGATTTGAGTGCTATGCACAGAGGGCATGCCAGCAGGGCTTTCCATTCAACACAGGTCAATGTTCTCTAACATATCCGTTAGCTAATGATTCATCACAATAGGTACAAAAATGTAGAAGATATTCTGCAAGGCAACAGTCTAATTTTATTAGAGAAACAGTAGAAAGAGCATACTAGTAGACTGGCAAATGTGGAGGTATGGTGGAGTTGAACCAACAAAAAATAAAACATAACACTCAGGCTCCAGTGTCACAGTTTTTTGTCTAGTTTATGATGCAGATCTATCTGAGTATTCCACAGGCCCTCAAAATCCAGAATCTCTAAATCTGAGAGTTCATCATCTTTCCTTAAAACACAAATGTTTTACCCTGCATTTTCTATTGCACCAAGAGAACACATTCTTGGTTCCATAGGCCATGGACAAGTCAGTTCCTGTCTGCAGCAAGGTTTACAATATCTGTTTTTAATGGAAACTAAGAATGGCATGATCTTTCATAAAACTAAACATTTTTTTGAAATTCTGAGAAATTCCCTACTTACTTCATGAAGTAATTATGGCAGTTCGGGGTATTTTGGAATCTTACTTGACAAAACAAAACTACAAAAATTTTGAATAACTATTTTCTCCTAGTCACTTAATTTTATTTGTACTGTTCACACAAAAATACAGATCTGTGAACCAGGGCTCTCACGTATTCTTAATCATTTACTTGCTCTAGTGGTTTGAAGATTTTATGAAACCTAAGATCTTGTTAAAAATGTAGACTCTTCCTATCACCTCTTCCCAAACATATTCTGGCATCAGTACCTAATTCTTACTTTACTTTTCAATATTCTAGCTACTTTGTGGGGGGGCATTCTTAAAAACAAGGACTGTTATTCACCCAATGAGTTATGCACTTTCCCCCTAAAATTTTGAAAGTTGCCAAATATTCAGCTTCTTCAATGAAAGGAACACATCCTAAGTTTCATTGGTTTTGGGGAGTGGCTTGAGCAAATAGAAAAATTATCACCTTATCTCCATAAAGTTCCAAACAATTTACGAAGTGGATTTCTGGCTATTGAGAACTGGGAATAGCCTGAACGATCTCGCGTACTACCTGTTCTTGCTCCAGAGACTCTCAAGACAGGTGCTCAGCCCAATTCTGCTGCATGTTCTATTAAGCACAGGGATGGGATAAACAGCAAGTTTTAAAAGAAGTAATGACAGCTTTTCAGTTTGCCTCACAGTTCTGTCCCGTTATTTATATTATTAGTAGCAATAGTAGTAGTTTTGGGACTGCCATATAAACAGCAAAGTAACCACTGGTGGTTGCGCTGGAGAGCAAGACTGGACGAGGCCGGCCGGGTCCTGCAGTGCCCGGGCCTGCACGGAAGCGCCCTGGCAGCACCCAGCGGAGGATAGTCGCTTTTCCCCGCCCGGCCAGAGGGCTGAGCAGCAAAGCGCTCCCCGGGGGCATTTTGTGTGTGCTGGGCCCAAAGATAGCAGGCCCAGGGGGGTAGCTCCACCGCGGGAGACAGGACACGCCTCAGCCCGGGCAAATTCCCGGCCTCTTCTGGCCTCAAGCCAGCAGTCGCCGCTCGCCACCTCTCTACTCTGCCATCGCCGGGCTGCCCCGCCGGGCCCCGAACTCGCCCGCGCCTTGGCGCGCGGCCCCCGGGCCCTCAGCGCTGGCGGCTCGGGTGGGACAGGACGGATGTGGCGCATGCGTGGTGGCGCCACCCGGCGCGGGAGCTGTGGCTGCGGGGACCTAGATGGGCCAGGCCGCCCAGGCCGGGTTCCGCAGCGTGGCGGAGGCGACGGAGGTTGGCGAGGCCGTGCGGGCGGCGCCCGACAGCAGCTGGAGGAGCGGTTCGCGGACCTGGCAGCAAGCCACCTGGAGGCCATCCGCGCGCGGGACGAGCGGGACCGGCAGAATGCGCGGCTGCGCGAGGAGAACGCCCGGCTGCGGCTTGAGAACCGGCGGCTGAAGCGCGAGAACCGCAGCCTCTTCCGTCAGGCTTTGCGGCTCCCGGGGGAGGGCGGCGAGCGGGTGCCCGCGGAGGTGGCCCTGGGTCCCCCGGAGGCTGGCACGAACCGGAGGGAGAGAGGTGGCCGCCGTGAGGACGAGCCGGGCAGCCCCAGGGCCCTGAGGGCCCGGCTGGAGAAGCTGGAGGCTATGTACCGCAGGGCCCTGCTGCAGCTGCATCTCGAACAGCAGGGGCCGCGCCCGCGTGCGGACAAGGAGGAGCCGCCTGTGCTGGAGCCCGACTCTGGCCTCTGTGCCCGGGGCCCGGCGCCCCCGGGACCCTGGCTGTAGCCCCGGGCCGCAGCCGGGAGGGGCGGGGCCTTCCGCGCGCCCCTCCTCCTGCGCTCGCTGCTCCTCCACCCTGCAGCGCTGGACCACTGAGCTCAGTGCTTCCAGCCCACCAGCGGACACTTCCGGTTGCGCCCTGCCTCTGCCCGCGGGGTCCAGCCGCTGCCTGGGCTCTGGAGCCCCCACGTGTGCGGGCACCTGCTTCTGGGCCCCACTGGTTCCACCGGAAGAGGCCCTGCAACCGAAGCGCGGGTTTTGACACAGCACGAACTAGTGCCTGGAAGCACTTCCTAATTCATGAACCTTTCTAAGTTGTTTTTTTGCTTCTCGATTATAATTCTTGGAGAGCTGAATAATGCCTTTTGAGTTGGTCGAATTTGATGTTCTTTCTTCAGTCCACTAAAGCCGCCAGTTATTATTTCTTGTCTGGCCAATACATTTGAGTATTTGCTTTTATAAATCGATATTAAATGGATATCCTATGAAGTACTACCTTTTTATAAAAAAAGATGATATTTATGACTTAAAAACTCATGTCTGCCCCTGACTCAGTCCGCATTCATTTAATATATGCTGATTTGTTTCACCCGAGAGAATTTTTAAGTATCTGCCTATAGGTGATCCTTTGAATTGATAAATAAATGTAGTCCATTAAAAGCTTCCCATGATTATTATTTGAAGTGTGTTAAATTTTTATACATGTCTTTAAGAGATGGTGCCCTGCCTCTGCCCATTTTAATATCTGGTTTGGGTTATCTTTTGTAAGCTTTCTTTTTTTTCACTTTATGTAACTTGTTTTGAAATGATATAAAGATTAGTTCGTCTAAGCATTTTTCATTATTATTACATTAACATTAGAGATTAGTCAGTGTGTAGCTAATTTGTGTTATTTTGACTGTTTAACAGCTTTTAAGAAATGATGTTACTTGTACATCAAAAGCACCCAGAGTGATTTTAGTTTTCATCATGGTTTTAGTGGCCAGGAAAAAAAATGTGATTGATAACAAATGTTCTAAGATCACTTTTATTCTTTTTTGTTCATGAAGAATGCTTTGGCCTACTAAGTAGTGAAGAGGATTGCATTGTGCCCGATAAAAACTGAGGAGGCATAAGGTGTGACCTCTTTTCTCACCCATCCTAAGGGTCATGGTCAACACTTCTATGATTAACAAGAAAAAACATAGCAGATTTATTTAATCAAAGTTTTTGGTAAAACAGGAGCCTTCAGAAATTAAGAAATTAATTAAGTCTTTAATTAAGAATTAAAGACTCAGTGAAACCTGTGTTTATGCCTAGATGGGAGGAATGGACATCCCCGTAGAAATGTGATTGAACAAAAAGTATATGACCTATTGGTAATAGACTGGAAAGGCCTGTATGGTTTCTTGGCCTCTCTGTGTGGCATTCTTTCCTTAGGCTTTAGGACAAGACCCCTTCTAGAATTAAGGGTCTTCTGACCTACTATCTGACAAAACAGGCCAGAGAATTTCTTTATGGCCTGCTCCTAAACAGAAAAGAATGAGAAGGTTTGAAAATATTTCTACATTTTGTAATTGTCTTTGAGGTGAAGTGGTTCTAGTTTCTATGCGCTGCCTTGGGAAAAAGCAAATTCTAGTTTCAATAGTCTGCCTGTGAGAGAGAGACAAGCAGGGAAAATAAGAGTCCCCTTCTGAGGCTCTTCCATAGTCCTTCAGTTCACAAAAGTACTGAGTATGACAAAGCACCATACTTCTGAGTATTGTTTTCTGAGTCCCCAAAACTCATGGGTTTAAGAGTATTTAAGTAATGGAAAGCATCAGGGAAAATCAAATGGTAAGCGGAGTTGGTTACTACATATGGCATAGCCCAAATATTCCAAATATTTATTATAATGCAAGTATTTTTAACAAACCAATGTGCCATGGAAACTTGTTCTAGTTCTTCTAGTTTGAAGTATTAGAAACACTTTTCATTTTGCTTATAGGTAATTGATACTCAATTTTGAATATTTAAATTTTCCCTATGGTCAGAATATAAAAGCAACTTGGCAAAAAAAAGGTAGGTATATGAAAATTAATCCTATCCCCCTTTACTTCATTTTCTAACTGGGAAAAGAGCAAAATATTTTCAGGAGGCAGGGGAATTTAAGAATCAACGTTTATTTGTCCTACTGCTATTTAATTGTAAATTTAGAATTAAATTAGTTAATTTCTTTAAGCTTTAGTTTTCTCATTAGTAAAAGAACGATAGCATCTACCTCAAAATGTAAAAATTTTTTTGAGATAAGCAAAATGCCTGCTTCAGATTAACTGCTCAGGTGGTGAGAATTGCAGCTCAAAGCATGAAAATTGAAAATACATATTTTGCCTAAAACTTTGTATTGCATTCTGAATTTTGCTTGTATATGACTTTATGAGTTTTCGTAGACATGTGAATTTTGAATATGTTGACATTTTTCACTCCTTATAGGCAAATGGGATATAAAATCTTCTAAGTAGATAATTTAATATAATGTTCAAAAATATTTGCCAATTGTTGCAAAATTGTTTATATTCAACAACCAAGCAAAGTATTTGGTTGTATAGTTCTTAAATACTTTGTCTTAAAATTATGTACAACATAAGTCTGAGTGAATGCTCAGATTACTTTTGCACATAATTCCTTAAAGGCATTAAAATTTTTGAAAGGAAATGCCCTGGAAGATACATCAAGGCTAATGTATATTTAAATTTTGATGACATTTTCCTGGGGTAACCAATAAAGTCATATGAAAAATGTTTGTTATATCAAAATATGTTATTAGAGCCAGGTCTGGTTGTGCACACCCATAATCCCAGTGACTCAGGAGGCTGAGACAGGAGGATCACTAGTTCAAAGCCAGCCTCAGCAATGGCGGGTTACTAAGCAACTCAGTGAGACCTTGTCTCTAAATAAAATACAAAATATGACTGGCAATGTGGTTCATTGTGGTTGAGTGCACCTGAGTTCAATCCCCAGTACCCAGCCCCAAAAAACTGTTATTAGAAAGTTTGGCCTAAGATCAGTTTAATCTAAAATTTTAACTGCAGTTCATCATTATTTTCATAATTTCAGATCAGTTGTTCAGTAAGAGGGTTTACAATTTTAGAAGACACAAAAATATGTGACTTCTTAGCAAATAAATTCAATGAGAATTTGTATTTTAAATTTAAATAGCATTTTCATAACTGCTACTCACAAAATATATTTTATCTTTTTCTCTATAGAAATTAGGATATGGATCAAAGGAATAAAAATAAGTACTTATGTAGTCACAGAAGAAATAACCCTTGTTGAACTTTTTAAACATTATAAATATTTGAAAAATACTTGAAAACATCTTGTCTTCTTTAAATACTCTCATATAATATTGCCAATTCATAAGTATTCCAGAATGAAACTAACACCCAATTATTTAATTAATTGATTTAATAATATATACTAACACATAGCAGCATGATCTTGATTCCAATGCCAAAAAAATGTTTTCTATTTTGCTAAAAGGAATAAGTTTTACTGATAATTTGTTACAAAATCTTCAGAAAATCCTCATGAATGACAAAATTTATTTATATTTTTATTTAGTGATAAATTAATGAACTACAAATTCTTTTTTTTTCTGCCAAAAGCTTATTTTCATTCACCTATCTTATCTGCTATAGATAGTACACAATGATAGTGTTAAATATCAAGGAAAACATTTTAATTATATGCATATCTGACTACTAAATCATTGCTAAAATGTCAAATTTTAAGGCTTAAATTAAGATTACTATATCTCAATGGTCAGAATTAAATTATATTGTCTTTATTCCATAACAGATATTGTTTATTACAAAATTCATATTCAGAATTTTCGAATTTGCCAGTATATAGTTTTTATAATTTGGATGTGGTGTGTCTACCAAGGTTCATACACAGGAAACTTGGTCTCCAGTGTGGTGGCATTAGCAGGTGGTAGAACCTTTAAGAACTGGGGCATAATAGAAGGTGGGTGGGTCATCAGGGACATGTCTCCCAAATGACTTTACCAGTGACTTTATAATGGTTTCTAATTTTTATATTTGCACCAAGTTCCTGAAATATCAGAAGGATACTGAATTTTAAAAAAAATTAAAGATGCCCACATGCCCACACATGCACATAAATGTATATACACATAGATATATGAATTTTCAATATAGTATCCATTTCCTTTCATGTAAAAGTGGCATCATATATTTTAAAAACTTGCAAAAAGTTGTATAGTTCTACATTTACAACATAAGAATATTTGTTTTCATTTACATATAAGAATAAGTACTTTTGTTTCAGACTTCGTAACTTTTAAAGTAGAAATATAATGTAGTTGCTATATAGGTTGAAATAATTGACATTTTCATTCACGTAAATAATTCATATTGGCATAAACTCCAAGATATTGCTTAAAATAAGCAAGCATATGTAGCTACTAAATTTTGTATAGGGCATTCCTATAATTATGAACCATCTCTGAAAATTGTGTGTCATTAAAATATGGTTTTAATAGTGTCTACTTAGTAAACATTATTCTATTTCATATGTAAATCTAAATGTATAATTTGAGGGGGAAATGGTTTCTGTTCATCGTGTTTCTTGTGTACTAATATTCTGCAATTTTTAAAGCTGAAGAGAACTTGGAAGATTTTACCTGTGTCCTTCAGAATTTTTTTTTTTAACAAGATAACTTTCAAGGGATCTACATTTTACATTGCACTCTACTTATGGTCAGTTCAGATTTGGCATACAGTTTTCTGTCTTTATTCAAGCTCTCTCTGGAATGCAATGCTGCTGGGAAGTTGTTGTGACAGTTTTCAAGAGTTTTTAATAAGAGTTGATGTGAATGTTCTTTAATGATGTCTAAGAGAACCCTTTAGCTCTAAAATTTAAACTTTTGTGAGTTGAAGAACAATTAATGTTCTACTTTAAACACAATTCAAATTTTACTACATATAATGATATAAAGAAGACTTTGATGTATACATTTGCTTTTTTACATATGTAAATGCCTATGGAGTCTTGAATTTCTCAGAAAATGTGACTAAAAGACTTAAATATACTGAATAACAAAATAGCATAGCTGATATTTATTTCTCATATCCTCGGTATTATTTTGTTAAGCATAATTTCTCTAATCATAACTGATTTCTGGTGTTAACTTTCATTGTGTTCCCAGATTAAATGTGTTTTTCAAAAGTTTCAAGAGTATTATTGGCTGATGGAAGAATACTATTATAATCCTATTATAGTTATAACTAAAAATATTATTTTAAATAAATTGTAATTATCCACATGTTAATGTTGATAGTCCTAGTTTTTCTTGATCTGTTATGCTGTTTCTTCACATTTTGAAGTATGTTCTTCAAGAGAACATGGATAGAAAAAAAAGGCAAATGCTTAGAGAAAGAATGAGGGCAGAAACAAGTAGCTGAAGAAAGTTGGTGCAGAATAGAAAGGAGATGATAATATAGGTCAACATAATGCTACATGCTTTAATGCTCATATCTCAGAAAGGGAGAGCTCTGGTCATTTTATCCCTTCAAATAGCCACTAATTCTATTCGTGAGGTCTTCGCCTTCATGAACTAATTACCTCTCAAATGCCTCACCTCCCAATGCCAGTATATTGAGATTAGAATTTCAACATATGAACTTTGGGAGGAGCATAAACATTCAGTCCATTGCACAGAATGTTCTTGAATAGTATAATAGGTCTCTTTATTTTTTTTACTACAAAATTTATTTAGTAAAATTCTCTTAATTTCTCCATTAAGATACTAACATATAATGCAATATACTTGCACTGTTTTCCTTGTATGACTCAGCTAAGGAAAACATTTGAATCTGTCTCTGTCAACTTTCTATGAGAAACCTATATCTTCATATCTTTAATACAGGATTAAAGATTTCGGTAAGATGGCGGATTAAAGGAAGTGTGCACTTCCTAGCAGTTCTTTAGCACCAAACTTAAAAAGTGGGAAGACTATTCCTCAGCAAGGTAGGTAACTAAGGGAACTCACTGAAACTAAAATTGGACTGTAAAAGAAACTAAAGAGACACAGAAAGTTGGAAACTTTGAACATAATGTAAGAAATAATATGTTAGAGATTCACCTCCTTTGCTGGGAGCAGCAATAGCCGAGGCTCCTAAGGGGAAGGAAGCACAGGCAGAGAGAGGAAAATATGACAGAAAAAGGAAAAAAAGTCATTGGAGAACCTTGGAATAGAGAGGGAGCTGATCTTAATAGACCTAGAGTCAGTGGGGAAAGTTGTTGAGTGAAAAAGCTATCAAAATTGCTTGGCCCATGGGCAGATAGTTTGGTGGGAACTGGGATTGCTGGAATGGGAATCATTTACAAATGCTGCAAGGCCACCAGCAGAGCCAGGAGGCTGGGAACTCATAAAGGAAATTGCCAGCAGATTCAGCAGTAAGTTAGTATGAGACCAAGAGTCCTTCTGCACCAGAGTGACTGAAATAGGTCAATGAAAATTGTGCCTAGGACATACAGCCTCCTGCCTTGGTCGCTGGTGCCCCAGATACCCAGCAGAGATTAACCTCCTTGTCAACAGTTGTGTGGATCAAATCTCAAATACCTACAAATACAGTTCCAAGGGTCAACTAAGACCAAACCCCAGCTACTGCAATTTTCACTTTAGAACTCTGCACCACCCACACTACAAGAATATGCAGTTTGTGAGCATTCATCAGGCTGTTCAACCCTATGGGAAATGGGAAGCTGAGAGCTACTACAACCAGTGTTAGCTCAGACACAAACACAACGGCTGGCAGCTAAGTGGGAAACATGTAAACCTAACAATCCCTAGCCCTTCCCCTTCCCCTTAGGGTTATAGAGCCCAAAAAACAAATACAAAAAATGAAAATTCATCCATGCCACCAGTTTTGACCCAATCAGCAAAATCAAGTTCTTTTTTTTATTAGATTTTTTTACCTCCCCCCCACTATGTAGTCCCATTTTTTAAATTTTTGATTTAAATTTTGTTAATTTTTTCAAAATTTCATATTTTTATTTTTTTTTATTTTTTAAAAATTCTGTGAGATTGTGTGTGTGTGTGTGTGTGTGTGTGTGTGTGTCCTACTATGCAGATAGGTTCAAATATATATGTTAATATAATTTTACTTTCATTTTAACTGCTTTCTTTTTTCACTTGTTTATTGTTTAGCCTTTCTTTGAGTAGGTGGTGTATAATTATATGTGGATTTGGGTTATTTTGATCTTGCATTTGTTTGTACCTTGGTTTTGTTCCTCTAATTGCCCCTTCTTCACTTTTGACATTCACTAATATGCAAATTTTCCTGTTCCCTCTTCTGCATTTTAAAAATTACAAAATGTAATTTTTAAAAATTCTTCCAGATGACAGGTAGCTGTCATCTGCTATCTATTTCCTGCCTCTCTTCTGTTCATTTTTTAAATATTTCAAATGTTCTCTTGTCTTCCTGCCCTTTATTTCTTTCACTTAAGAAAATATAATCCTATTAAGATAATTATGTGGTTTATGTATTCCTATCCCTTCCATGTTGCTCAGATTATTAATACAGTGAATGACATAATGGATACCTGTTATTTATGCCTAATCTATTTCATGGTTTTTATTATTGGTATAGATGTTAAGTGATGACTCCACCATTTCTATATAGATGACAATTAGTACAATAGACATCAAATTAGAAAACAGACATATATCTTAAGGCTGTATTTCTATTGCTAATATTTTTGCTATTCCTGACTCTCACCTTCCTCTAAGAATGGATGGGAAGTGATTAGAACACTTTAAGTTGACAAAGTAGATATCCTGATGAAAAACAATACACAAACTCAGTCAAGTAACAGCAAATCTTGTCCAACACATTACCTGGCCCTACCTCGACCTTAATAATATTTCAACACATTTAAATAAGAGACAAGAACCCAAAACCAACAACCAGGCCCCAAGGAGGAACAAGAAGGGTACCTCAATTCCCATTCCTGGATGTATTCCATTCCTAGAATATGTGGGAAAAAGAAAGAGATGTCCTGGACATCTGGACTTTCTGAGAAGTACCAAAAGAAAAAAGGTAACTATACATAAAAAGACAAATGTACAAGAGAGGAAGGGAAATTCATACCAATTGATGTGCAAGTCCAAGACCTCTGAATACATGAGGATATAGGCAAACAAATCTACTCCCAAAATTGACAATACCCCAACAAAGGATTCCACAGATATGGAATTAGATGAAATTCCAGAGATAGACTATAAAAAACTGATTCTTAAAATGTCCAATGAACTCAAAGAAGATCTAAAGGATGAGTTAAGAGAGAAAATAGAGGAGATTAGAAAATCCATTTCAGTAAAGAAATAGAGATAATGAAAAGAAACAAATCAGAACACCTGGAACTGAAAGACAAAAGGAATCAAATTAAAAGTTCACTTGAAAGCATTACCAACACATTATTGTGTAAGAAAAAAAATAATTCAGGTCTTCAGGACAGAACTTCAGGTCTTGGAGACAGGGTATATGAACTTGGATACTCATTACACAATAAGGGCAAATAGAAAAAAACATGCTCAGAACTCTGGGAAAATATCAAGAGAATAAACTTATGAGTCATTGGAATACAGAACATTGAGATACAAACTAAAGGCATTAAGAAAATCTTAAGTGGAATAGTAATAGAAATTTTTTCACATATGAGAAATAAGAAAGACATCCAAATACAAGAGGCATATAGGACACCAAAAAGAAGATATCAGGACAGAACCTCTCTAAGATGCATCATAATCAAAATTTCAAACATAGAAAAGAGGAAGAAATATAAAAATCTGCCAGAGAAAAACATCAGGTCACATTTAGAGGTAAACCAATAAAGCTCATTGCTGACTTCTAATTTCAGACCCTAAAATCAAGGAGGACTTAGAATGAAATATTCCAAGCTCTAAAAGAAATAATTGCCAGTCAAGATTGCAATACCCAGCAAACCTATTTTTCAAAATAGATGAAGTAAGCATTTTCTTTGACAAAGAGAAACTAATAGAATTTATAATCACTAAGCCATCACTACAAAAAATAATCAAAGATATATTTGAATAAATGCCAAATCTACCAAACAAATGAAGATCACTAAAAGAGTAACCACTTAGGTGAAAATCAAGACAATTAAACAGAGCAAACAAATCAAAATGTCAGGACACAACACACACACACACACACATAGGCACACACACATATGCATAATAAAAATTAATGTAAATGGTCTCAATATTCCAATTAAAAGACATTGATTAGCATGCTGGATTTTAAAAACAAGATCGAACTATATACTCTTTGCAGGAAACTCATCTCATAGACAAATAAACACACTGGATGAAAGTAGAAGGATGGAGAAAATATTCCATGCAAATGGAGTCACAAAACAAGGAAGAATAGCTATTCTCATATCTGAGGAAGCTGATTTCAAAAAAAAATTAATCAAAAAAGTTTGAAAAAGCCATTACGTACTAATAAAGGGAACAATCCAAAAAGAAGACATAATATTAGTTAATACATTTGCCCCAAATATTAGTGCACCTTATTACATTTAAAAATGCTTCCTAACATTAAATCCAAGACAGATCCCAATACAATAATATTGGGTGATTTCAACATACTCTTATCATCAATAGCCAGGTCATCCAAATTTAAAATCAATAAATATATTCCCCATCTAAATAATACTGTAAATCAAGCAGACCTATACATATCTACAAAATATTTCACTCCCAAACACCTGAACTTACCTTCTTCTCAGCAGCTCATGAAAACTTTTCCAAAGTAGATGATATTTTATATCACATTGTAAGTCTTAGTAAATATAAAAATATATTGACATAATCCCAAGCATCCTATCAAATCATAATGGAAAAAAAACTAGAAATCAATGGCAAGAAAAATAATAAAATCATATATACACATGGATATTGAAAACATACTCTTTTAAGTGAAGAATGGACCATAGAAGAATGAGAGAGGAAATTAAGAAATTCTTAGAAACAAATGAAAACAGAAATACAACATATCAAAATCTCTGTGACATTATGAAAGCAGTTCTAAGAGGAAAATTAATAGAATTGAGTGCCTACATTAAAAGAATAGATCCTCAGTAAATAAGCTTATGTTGCACCTGGAGGCCTCAGAAAAGGAAGAACAAACTAAGTCCTTTGATAAAATCCAGCAGTCATGCATGTTAAAAAACACTGGAGAAGCTAGGGATAGAACAAATTTACCTCAACATTAAAAAGGTTATATAAGACAAACCAAAAGTCAACTGAACAAAGAAAAACTGAAAGCATTTTCTCTAAAATCAGGAACAAGGCAATAATGTCTACTCTCATCAATTCTGTTCAATACGGTTCTCGAAACTCTAGCCAGAGCAATTAGATAAGAGAAAAAAGTAAAGGGATAGGAACAGGAAAAGAAGTCAAACTATCTCTGTTTGTTAATGACATGATCCTATATCTAGAAGACCCAAAAACTCCACCAAAATTCTAGAGCTGATTGATGAATTCAGCAAAGTAAAAGAATACAAGATCACAATTTGTATATCAATAACTTTCCTGTACTCCAACAGTGATTCTGTTGAGAAAGAAATTAGGAAAACCATCTCATTCATGATAACCTCAAAAAAAAAAAAAATGGGAATTAATCTAACCAAATAGGTGAAAGATCTTTAAATGAAAATAAAAGAACTTGATTAAAATCTAAGATGTAATGACCTCCCATTATCTTGGATAGATGGAATTAATATTGTCAAACAGCCATACTACCAAAAACTATCTACAAATTCAATGCAATCCTATCAAAATACCAGTGGCATTTTTCACAGAACTAGAAAAACCAGTCCTTACATTAATTTTGAAGAATGAGACTCAGAATAGCCAAAGCAACTCTGAGCATAAAGAAAGATACAGGAGGCTTCTCAATGTCTGATCTGAAATTGTACTACAGATCTATAGTAAGAAAAACAGAATGGTATTTGCATTAAAATAGACATGAATACCAATGGAATAGAATACACAGAGATAAACCCTCATATTTACAGTCATCTGATACTTTACAAAGATACCAAAAATATATGTTGAAGACAAGGTAGTCCTTTCAATAAAGAATGCTGGGAAAACTGCATATCCATATATAGAAGAATGATATTAGATCTCTTACCCTGCAGAAAAGTCAAAACAGATGAAATACTTAAGAGTAAGACTGGAAACTGCAACTGCTATAAGACAATATAGGGCCAACACTATATATTGGTGCAGGCAACAACTTCCATAACAAGACCCCTAAGTCTCAAGAAATAAAACCAAGAATCTAAAATATGGGACAGTATCAAAGTAAAAAGCTTCTGTACATCAAAGAAAATCAGTCTACAGAATGGGAGAAAATCTTTGCCAGATGCTCCTCTGACAGGGGATTAATATCCAGAATATATAAAGAACTAAAAAAATTTAGGACACACACAAAAGAACTAAATAGCCAATCAATAATGGGCAAGACGACTAACCACACATTTTTCAAAAGAAGAAATACAAATGGCCAAGAAATATATGAAAAATATTCAATATCATTAGCAATTAGGAAAGAGAATGCAAATTAAAACTACACTGAGATTTCATCTCACACCAGTCAGAATGACAATTATCAAGAATGCAAATAATAATAAATGCTGAAGAGGATGTGGGGAAAAAGGTCTATTCATATATAGATGAATGAATTAGAAAAATGTGGTATGTATACACATTGGAATTTTATTCAGTCATTAAGAATGAAATTATGGCATTTTCCAATAAATAGAAGCATTTGCAAATAAATAGAAGGAAATAGAGAACATCATGAAATAAGCCAAACTCTGAAATCAAGGGTCAAATGTTTTCTCTCATATGTAAAACCAAGAGAAACATAAATGGAAAAATGTGTGTATGGGGGATTGGACATCATAAAGATATAGGAAATTTCAGTGGAATAGAAGAATGAGAGTGAGAAGAAGGGAGGAGGAATTGGAAAGGGGAAGAAATGTAGAAAGAATTTAACAAATTCATGCTATGTGCACATATAAATACATCCCAGGGAATTCAACCTTTATGTATATGTAAAAAAGCACCAATAAAAAATAAATAAGCAACCCTTTCTCAGCTCCACTGAATCACACAGGTCTACTGTGTATATGGTTTATTTTAAGGATCAGGGAGGAAGGCCCTCTTATGCATGGAAGACCTGCCCCAAAGTGGTCTCTTGGTTCCTAGGAGTGCAACAGCTTCTGGTCTCAGGGTGGAACATTTGTCACCTATGAGGCCTCCAATCTTCCTTTGCTGTTTCTGGTCTATAGCCAAGGCTGCCTTTTATGCCATCTCCAATACATATAGTTACCTGACCCTGGATCTCTGGAAAGAGACTGTTTACCAAGTCTCCCTATCAGGAATTCACTGACCATCTTGTGAAAACCCACACCAAGGTCTCTGTGCAGTGGACCCAGGCTCCACCTGTGGCTACAACATAGGGTTTTTAGACAAGAAAAATAAAGTGAATGAAACCTGTCAAATAACAAAGAAACAAATATTAAACACATGAAAGAAAGATCAGTAGAGTACAGAAAGAATAGATGGAGGAAGGAGAGGAAAGAAAGGTGGGAGGGAGGACAAGACTAAAATGAAATGTATCAAATTCCAAGCATACTGTCAAACTGAATCCAACTATGTATAGCAATAATACTTCAATGAAAACCTGTATCATAAAATAATTTTCTTGTTGGTATCCAGAATCATCATTCTTGCAGTTGTACAAAGCCAAAGATGAGGGAATATTTACTGTTACCACCAAATGCAAGCATGCACACATAACAAATGCACAAGCAGTGAGACACACTGTATGAGTCCCCTCCACTGGTTGAAGCAATACTATTACATGATATCATTCCAAATCAGGACCTTCCCAGGTGCCTTATTCCTTTCATTGAGTTATATTATCTTTTGCTCTTTGTGGCAATGCTACAAGACAAATTTTTATACACATCATTTATTTTGTATTTCTGTGAATATATCTCTGTGATACATTCATGAATAAGGGTGTTTTCAGGTTAAAAAAGAAAAAAGGATATTCAGTCAGTTTTTTGGTTTGTCTGTTGTTTTTCTTGTGGTTGTTTTGTTTTGTGTTTTCTGTACTAGGGACTAAAGCCAGAGGCACTTAATCACCGAGTCACATCCCCCAACTTTTTATGTTTTATTTTGAGACAAGGTCTTACTAAGTTCCTTAAGGCCTTCCTAAATTGTTGAGGCTGGCTTTGAACTTGTTATCTTCCTGCCTCAGCCTCCAGAGCTTCTGGGATTACAGGCATGTGTCATATCACCATGCCCAGAGCATATGCAGTGTTAATTGCAATGGACGATAGCAAGTTACTCTCTTCAGAATTCATACTAATAATATGTCCACAAAAAAGCTTTGAGATTGCCTGTTTTTTGATACTTTTGCCATGGGATGTAGTACCAAATATTTATTTTTGCCTGTATCACAGATGAGAAATTTAACCACTAGGTATGTTTTAAATTGCATATCTCCTATTACAACAGTGATTAAGCTAAAACCACCATTTAGTACTGCTTTAGGAGTTGAAATTCACATAGATTATACTTCAGAGACATTTATATTTCCTTTCATGTGAAACTTTTGGGAGTGCTGGAGGATGATCAAACATTTTTTTTTTCTAAAATCTCCTGACTTCAAGCTGTTTTTAATCTAAATTTTCATGTGATCAAAGTTTCAGTCTTCTATTATTTGTAGATTTTATATAAGTATATAAAATCTTTAAAATTCTAATTCATTTGAAATTATTTTGAGGTCAGTTTTGGTATGGAGACCTAACTTATTTTCAAAATCAAAAGGCGGTCTGATTCTCTATTTTGTTAATTCATTTTTTTCCAATGAAATTATAATATTGCATTAATCTTACAGCAATTCCTTACATGTAATTGTTTTTCATTTCTGGCCCTTCTGTTCCATGAATGTTTCAGTCTATCCATGGAGCTGAACCATAATGGTTAAACACTAAAATTTTATAAAATATTTCCGTATATAGCAATGGTAATCCCCTTCAGTACCTTTTATAACATTTTTTCTAATTTTGCATATTTTAGATAAATCGTCACAATGACAATTCTGAAACAAAGTAACCTGTTGTCCTTTAATTTGGATCCAATTAAATCCAAAGTTTAATTTAGAGAGAATTGATATTGATAACAAATCCATATATAAATGAGCTTGGTCTCTTCATTTGTTCAAGCCATTTTCTTTTCTGTATCCCACAGGTATGTGAAATTTTCTTTATATGGATTTTGGATATAATAATGTCATTATTTAGTATAATGTTTTTTTAGGTTGCTAATACAAATGATATCCTTTGTCTTATTCCAGATTCTGACTGATTCAATATAAGAATACATAAAAGAAAATATTTGAATATTAAAATTAAAATTGTTGAATTCTCTTGTTTTTTAAACTAGATTTAAAAAATTTTATCTTCTTAAATTTTCAGGTCTATAATCACATCTTTTGCTCATAATGAAACTTTTCCCTTTTTTCCCTCTGATTTTTAGACTTTTTTTCTGTTTTCATATTCCTGTTGTTTAATTTCACTGAGAAATGCTTCCAGAAAACAAACAAAGAAACATTAAATAATAGTGGTTAAATAGCAAGTAATTTGCTTCTGATTTTAACAGAAATGCTTCTGGTTTTCTCTATTAAGTGTGTTGTGACTGATCTTTAGTTTCCTAGTTTTGTAGTCTTTCTTTTGGCTAAGTTATAATTATTCCATTAAATGTTTTGTTTTTCACTCTTTGTGTGGGTTATTAAATTTTGGTAAATTTTACATGTGGGAGTTTTGGGAGTATGTGGATAGATGATATTGGGGAGAGCAGAACTTTGAAGATTTTGCCAATTTTCTTGAAAATGTATTTCTTTTGTAGAGAAAGGTTTATATTCCTTGACTGGGGAGAGGTTTTGCTTGTATTTTGCAGAACACAGAGAAAAGCATATAGTCACATTGTTCCAAACAGTTACCTTGTGGTCACAAGAATGACAGGACAGAAAGATAGAAGAAAACTTATTTCTTAAAAATATCAATGCAGATTCAGTTGTCATGCCTGCAATGCATCTTACTTTTGGCTCCCAGTATTTTAACAAAGTACATTTTCTTATAGTTTAAGCTAGTTCAAATTAGGGAATTTCCTCAATAACAGCCAAAATGGAATTTTATACCATGATAACAATGACTCTGCAATGACACACCAAAACATTGGTGTCTCACAAATGCAATAATGATCAAAAGAAGCCAAAACACACACAAAACAGTGTATGATTCTATTTATATCAGATAGCAAAGACTTAAACATTAAAACTCATGTATGATTAAAAAAAGTCAGGATAGGTGAGGTTCTTTCAATAGAGACATTGACAGAAAAGAAGTACAAGAATGTTTTCTGAAATGAAATCAGCAGTATAGAATAAAAGGAAAAATGAGACATTCTATTTCAACATTTTGGTAATCATACAGTGTCTTTTGGTGCTGATCTGGATGACTGCAGGAGTAGAATGGAAAAGTAGACCCATACCCACATCTGTATGCAAACTTACTTTGTAGAAGAATTTTCTTTTATAAAGATGAACTTTTCACAATAGAAGTAAAGTAAAAAGTGATTATACAAATGGGAAAATTATAAAATTATTTTTGCCTGATATTTTTTATCACATATATAATGTTTTTACTTTTAGATTAAAAACTTCAATTTTTAGAAGATAATTTTATATAGAACATTAGGAAGCAGTTTTGGAGGATCCATTTATGACTTATGATGGTAAAACACTCCTTAAGCAACACTCCTCAAATTAAAACACAATTTGACTAAAGTAAGAAACTATTTTCTCAAAAATTAGCACAAATTGAGTAGTATTTAATAAGTGGAAGAAGATAATTAGAAAATATAAAATGGACAAAATCTATATCTCAATGTATTGAGAACACCTGTAAATCAATAAGAAAAGCACCCCAGACCCACAGTGTAGGAGGAACCCCTGGCACTTGGCTGGCGGCTGTGAATGCATCCAGTGTGTAAGGGAAACCTACACTCACACAGGCCTGACAGGAATACCTACAGGAAGGAGCTTGCCACTGTAGCAGGCCAGAAGGGCAAAGGCCACTGCCCCATAATTAGCATAACTGTTGCCAGGGAAATCTTAGGGGGCCCAGATTGGACACTAAGCAAAGGTGTTGGTGAAAACATGATTGGACAAGATACAATCCCTACTTAGCATATCTACATGTTACATGATTGGATACGGTTACAAACCCTGATTAACATAAGGGCAAACAGGTAATAAATCTTAATTGACATGTAAGAACAAAACATTCCCACAATAAACGAGTCAGTAGGCAGCTCACAACTCATCTCCTTTTCACCCAACTCCTGATGCCTGTGTCCTTGGCATCAGGTGGTTACCCCCCAAGGTCTGAGTGAAGCAGAGGTGGACTTACTTCACCAAAGGAGGCAAAAGACTTAAAAAATTCTGTGTATTAGAGAAAAACTGAATAGCCAACAAACATAGAAGTATTTTCAAATTAATAGCAATAAACTTAGGTTCCTATCTTTTCTGTTTCACAATTTAAGTGATCAGCATTTGCTTAATTGCTGAAGCAAAAGTAAAAAATAAATAAGTGTAGAAATAATTCTGAACCTCTCTAATTGTCTTTATATTTAAATAGTCATCAAATCCTACGATTGCTGCCTTGAAAATGCCTTTATAAAAAGTTTTTCTCCTTTTCCTTCATTCATCTTTATCTAGATTTTTTTTTGAACATTTGGGTTTTACTTTTTGTATAATGAACAATGAACATTAAGAAAGTCAAATGTGTTTGATTTCAGAGGATAAACTAAGGAATATCCTATAGACCAATTATCTTCAAAGCAGAGAATGACGATATATTGGAAAACAGGTAAAAAAAAACCTATCAGATCTTTTATTTACATTTATGTTTATATTATCTTTTAAAAGTTATTCTTTTGTATAAGTTCTAATGTGTTCTTAGTATAGTAAATAATGTGCAAATTTTTGTATGTGCTTAAAAATATTTTACAGATCCTTGTAGAGACTGAAGATTGGGAGTTAAAAAGCTCAGTTGTGGGGGTTGTCATTTGAGTCTAGAACCTTAAGAATACCCCTTAATACCTTGAATACATAACATTTTTGAATATGAACATTGTACTAAAATTTATCCCAAATTTAACCCAAATAGTTTGTTTTAACACAAATTTGATATATATGTGAATTTGCATATTATGCTATAAAACAGAACACCAAGGTAAGAAAATTATTTATAAGGGATAATTTATTCATGTTCCTTGGCTTTTAGTACAAAAAGCGTTAGTCATTAAAATTGTTTTAGAATTTTTAATTTTTTTTATCTTACCGACTGTTTCTGGAGGATGAGCATTAATTTATTGTAATTTTTTGGCATATGTCTCTTTGCTTGGCCTTTTATTTATTTCATTGACAACCCTGGATATGTTTGTATCTATCGAGCATAAGAAGACTCACCAAATTAACTTGCAAATCCAAAAGGTTATATTATTGAATCTATGTGCTTCATAACATTTTCTGTGAAGAATAAAAGCACTTTTATGCTTTTAATAAGGCACATCAGTAATACTAATAATTCTAAGACTTGAAAATATCTGACTGTGAAGTTGATTATGTACTCAAGCTGAAAGCTATAATCAAAAAGGTTTCTGAAACTACTCTCTTTCACAATGACTTTTTTCATATTATTGATGTAGAAGTTTAATTTCTTCGAAAATACAAAATAATTGAATATACCAACTCACTTTAACTAAAAAATAAATTTTCATATTTTTAATAAACCAATATCTTTCTTGATAAAATGCATTTCTATGTATTATTCTTCTGAAACAGAAGTTCATGACCAAAAAAATGAGCCAAATGAAAATAAAATGTCAAGACATAATAACTAGAAATCAAACCTTTGCCTCCCATATCCATTTTCCATCTTTTACATTCTACTCTGTATTTATAACATTACTGGTCTTCCTTGCTTCCTTGGACCTGGGGCCAGGTTGGTCTTTTGTTGAATTTGATATCAGAAGGAATAGGAGTTGTAGGTCTGGGTTTACCCCTCACTACACCTTTCTCTCTAGGGTCACAGCTCCTGTAAGTCCACTGGCTCCTCAGAGTCCTCTGTTTTTAGATTTTAATAAAGGTTCCAACCACATACCATTTCTAGACAAGGAGTTGTGACATTCCTCTTCCTATCTTCAGGGTGCTTCTCTGGCTCTTCTAGTATCCCTACTCCTATTCAACTTTTTGTAAATAATACTTTATTTAACTATTTTAAAATTAATCATGTTAGGTGACCAATCTTTTTCCTGTGGGAAACTCGATTGACTCAACATACATAGAGTGACTACTGATGCTAATTATTTATTCTTATGCTTTAATTTTTATTATATTTCATTTAATACATGTTAAAAATTCCATTGAATCAAAGAGCATATCTCAAAATTTGATCATGTTCAATTCATCCAGTTTGATATTTTCTTGATTTAACTAATTCTAAATTTACATGTACAAAGTTAGGCTTTTAACAATTGGAAGGATTCTAAGACATTAATTCTCAAGTTTTTTTAAAAAATCATATCTGAAAGCACCCAGAAACCACTCTGTAAGAGATTTTATTAAGCGAACAGGCAGAGTGTCTGCCTGTAAGGTGTGTATGTGTGTGTGTTAGAGAGAGAGAGAGAGAGAGAGAGAGAGAGAGAAGGAGGGGGGATGGGAAGGGAGGGGGAGAGAGAGAGAGAGAGAGAGAAAATGGCAGGGGAACTAATCTTAAGTAGTGGATTTTAAGATGATGTGACCAATGACTGCCAAAAATATTCACAGGCTGACTAGCAGACCAATGACTGGCTAGGATGTTCAGGCTAAAAATCTGGGTTGTGAAATGGTGTGGAGGGGCAGAATACTGGTGGCAGAAAAATGGCCTGATGCCAAGAATATCTAAAAAGATTTAACACCAGTCAACAGATACTTATTACTTTTAATAACTCTTTCATAAAATGCCTGACCAGCGTTAATATAATCTATCAAACTATTTATTCACATAAAGTATTTAATATCCAATGTAGAGATGGAGACATACAACATGAAATAAAAGATCAAGAGGATGATATTAGAATGATATTAACTCCACAAACTAGGAAGAACAGAACTTTTTCTTTCTTTCTTTCTTGGTTTTTTTTTTTTTGGTACTGGAGATTGAATTCAGGGGCACTCTACCACTGAATCACATCCCCAGGGCTATTTTGCATTTTATTTAGAGTCAGGGTCTCACTGATTTGCTTAGCACCTTGCTTTTGTGAGGCTGGCTTTGAACTTGCAATCTTCCTACCTCAGCCTTCCAAGCCACTGGGATTACAGGCACGTGTGTGCCACAGTTCCCAGCTGGAAGAATAGAATTTACATGAAGTATTATTTGATTGATTATTAATAGGAAGAGAATCAAATAGGTAGACCTCATGGGATGGTCATTCAATGCTAAGATAACATGAATAATGACTATCAATAGGGTAAACTTGAGGAATAAAGGGATTGTAATATGACAGAAGTGAAAGGTGTACAGGATTTTACGGTAGACTGGAGTCAAATATCAGAAGTTCTTAAATTTCAAATAGTAGAAGTTCTTAAATTTCAAACTGAGAAATTAATATTTCATTGGAGAAAAATCAAAGTTCTTTCTCCAGGTGATCAATTTACGATTATACAGCAGATGTAGAGGTCACAATCAGATAGTTTTAATATTACAGAGGCAGTAGATAATTATAGGAAAGGAGAAAGAAAATGGAGGTAGGAATGCTAGGAAAGAAATTAGAACAATGGTTACAAGATAATAACGTCTGAATTCATTTAAAACTGTGAAGAAATATATTTCTTAATTCATTTTCTCTGAAAGCAGAGCCTGAAGCAAGACAGAAGATAATGATGACATAATTATTGGAGAAACATGCCCGTTTATAAGAGATAAAGGCCAAGGAATGAATTAGAGAAATGCATATATTCAAAGACCAAACAAAGGCTAACTACAGAGGTTGAAAAGAGGAGGCTAAAAAACGTAAGATTAAATCTGGTAGATCATAATTCCTGAAGATCTAGAGAAGATAACTTTAATAAAAGAAGGAATTATTTAATGCAATAAAGAGTTCAGCAAGACATTGTAGAATCTAAATAAAAAATAGCTCAATTCATCACTCACTAAATCTATGACCTTATAAAGGTACTCTGCAACTCTACCTGTGAAGAGGGGGAATTTATATATTCCCTGCTTTTTTTTTTTTTCTTTTGCTACTTCCATTGGTCAGCAGAATGTGGCAGAAATCTCACTATACTGGTTTGTGTGTAGGACTCAAAAGACCATGCACACATTCACTTTTTCTGGAGTTCTGCTATCACCACATGAACAAGCTTAGGTGGTTCCCATGCTGGATGAAGAAAGTGTAAACTGATAACTCCTCTTGCCCCAAACAGTTCTCAACCAACCATCCTCAACAGTCCAGACTCCAGACAAGTGTCAGCTGATCACATAGAGACAAACAAGGCCTGTAGAGGTCATCTCAGTTGGGTACTAATCATCAGAGGCACCCTCTGACAATTAAATTTGTGAGGAATAAGTAATGGTTAAAATAAGTGTGATGTTTTGGGAGAGGCTGTTATGCAGTGAGAGATAAATGATGCAGGGGGAAGTCTTGGCAGCAGCAGGTTTAGTGAAAAGATATTAAAGGGAAAGGTGCTTGATTTTTATAAATTATTAAAGCATTACCAGGGATCGAGCAGTGAATATTTTTAAATACAACTCTCTGGAGAGAAGAACATAGTTGGAAGGTTGCTGAATTTATTTTATTTTTATTGTACATGCAAGTGGATTTTGATTTTGGATAAATGTTTTTACCTATGTTTATGGAGATTAAAACAATCCAATGGTAAGTGAGAATGAACAGGCCAATGGAAAAACAGATGATTAGAACAGTCTAATAATGGAACAGATTAGAATCCTAGGAATGAGATACAAAGAAAAGAGTCAGATGACATAGGGGAGGAAATGAGATTGAAAAAAGGCAGATTGAGTGAGCATATATATTTTCAATAAAGCACAGATATTATATGTTGAATTAAAGGAAGTGATTTTCAATTCTAAAATTAAAGTTTCAAAACTAATGAAAATGATTTAAGGTGGCTGAGTGAACCTGATAACCCAGATGAATCTGTATATCAAGAAACACAATACCAAGAAACATGAGAAAAAGTATGCCAAAGACAATCCTGAAAGAAATTAAAGTTGCACCAGAGTGTTTTATTTCTAAATTTGGATCTCATTAAATAGTTCCATTGGTAAGGCAGTTCTGTGAGTTTTTTTTTTTTTTTTTACTGAGTATAAATCTTGAATTGATTATTTTAGGATGAGTAATATTAATACAGATGATGCATGGACAAAGCTAAAAATATCACAATTTGTGAGTTGTGCATGTGGTAGGTGGAAGAAAGAAGCAAAGTGGAAACTTGAAACCAGGATTTGTGTAAGATGGAGAAATATGGGATATTAATAAGAAATACTGAGAAAACAGTTTCCTCTCTTTCCACATCAGGCATCTAACATCAGTATTGTGAGGTTGATGAGAAAGAAATCCTGAGTCTTGCATGGAGATGGCAAACTATGTCTGCAGGATAGTGATTAGACAGATGTTGGCAAAGGCAAGGATAAGGTGAAGGTGTATGTTCATAGGCAAAGGGAAGACTCAATTTTTATGGCAGTCTCTTAGGATTTCCTCTATTTTACTTGGAGTCAGGAAAATCAATTGTATTTAACGTCTTTACTTATAGCATAGTAATATCAACTCAGGTTTGTTGAGAAAATCGAATGGGATGAGTGTACATAAAAGTGCCTTGAATATCTAAAATCCCATAAAAATGGAAAGGATTTGCCAAAGTTAAAGGCAACAATATTTAAGATAAGTTTTATAGAAATTGATTTTTAAATGATACAAGGAATAATCCTTATCATATTGCTTAGAAATAACTGGTTCTGTCTCAAAATGATCAAAGCAATTAATCTAAAACGTTTGTCAAAGGAGATTAAAATAATTCCCCAAGTGTTACATGGTATGAAATTCATGAATATACTCCTACATTGTATGTATTCAACATTCACCAAAGAAAACTAAATTCAATTACTTCTAACTCTACCAGTCCTGCATATCTTACTGTTTCTATCGTCCAATGTTTATATAAACTTTTTTTATCTCTTTTTGTGCCACTTGAAAGTAAGTCATTTATGATGAGGATTATTTGCTCTGTTGGTCTACATGGATATTGATGAATCAGACAGCCAGTTGACACAATTTTTGAGCATTGATATGGTCTTCCTGTTGCTTTAAGCAGGGAAAGAAACAGCACAGTTTACCATAATCGTTTGTGTTCTAGTGTTATACAGCTTAGGTCTAAATGAATACACATATGATAAAAAATAAAGAATTTTTCTCCCAAGTACTTTGTTCTCCTAACAAAACCAGCAATCATTAACTTGTGAAATACATGTTGATTACCTGCTCTGCTGAATCCTACGTTAAGTGCTAGTTAATATTCCAAATATAGTCTGTCACTATCTTGAAAAGTTTACACAGAATTAAAGAAAGAGGTTATGGCTTTATATGTTAGAACTTAAACTCCAAGGTGATGATATAAAGAGTTAGGTAGGGCTATTGGGAGATAATTAGGTCTTGAGTGCTCTCTTCTCATGTGTGGTTATTAATGCCTTTAAAATGATGTTTCAGAGAGTTGCCTAGTCTTTCTATCCTTTCCACCCTCCCCACACACACCTCTTCTGCCACAAGAAGGCACAGTGTCCATATCTTCCACTTTCTCTGTCATATGAGGTTGCAATGAGGAAACATCATCTGTGAAACAAGTCCTCACCCGTCACCAAATCTGCTGGTGCCTTGATCTTGGGATTCCCAACTCTAGTAATGTGGAAAGCAAATCTCTAGGATTTACAAATGATCTCATCTGGGGTACCTCATTATGACAGCAGGAATGGACTAAGACAAAAGATAAATAATAAATCTCTGTTTAAAAATTCAGCATAATTTATTGCTTTTTGCTTTAAAAATTATTTCCAAATTCTGGTTTAAACTTATTGGGTGAACAAATAGAAATGAGGTTGCACTGAAAGAAGTAATAGAAAAGTAATGTATAGGCATGTGTTCACTCTTTCTAAACCTTCCTAGTTCACATGCACAAAACTCTTTTTGCCCCATTTCATTGTCTTGATCTGTATGAATTTTCACCAACTCATTAATTTTCAAGACAATATAAAAGTAAAAAACCCCCAAACTCAACTCTAAATAGAAACACATTATTTTTCTCTCCTTCCAAAAACATATTTTGAAGAGAAAGCAATTAATTTTTCCTAGAGATGTATCTAATTGTTTGGCAATAATTTCTGGTCCTTCAAAAATAGGACTAATTATCATGATGAAAGCAGAGAAGCTTAGGTGGCAATTTGTAATTTTTAGCAGCTTTTTACTTGCAGCATTTAAAGTTGCTGCAGCAGGAGGTAAAGCACAAAATTATGTTTATGGGAATAGAAATATCTAAAATGCTGTATTATGGAATCACTGAAATAGAATTCAGAGGAAATGATGTATTCATTCTCTGTGTATATTATTTAAATTTCCCATGTATTTTATTAGATGGGAATTTGAGTCTCGCTCCCTCTAACATCTTCTTAAATGTGCTCATGTCTTATATTGGTGTTCACTTTAAGATACAGTCTAACACTACGCTGATCTATGTGTTGAACAATAGCTAAATGTGGCACTTGAATATCTGAGAGTTTGAATTGAGATCTGCTCTAAGGATCAAAAAGCGGATTTAAAAGATTTAGAAAAAAGTAAAATATCACACTAATTATTCTATATTAATTATATGCTAAAATGATAACCTTTTAGATGTATTAGAGTAAATAAAATGCAGAATTGATATTATTTTTTTACTGTTTTAATGTTGCTACAATGTGAAAATCTGTTAGTCAGCTTTTCATTGCTGTGACCATAAAAATTAGAGGAGGAAAAGTTCATTTTGAGCTCACAGTTTCAGAGACACAGTATTTGGTCACCTGAATCCATTGCTCTGGGTCTCAGGTGAGATAGAATGTCAGGGCTGAAGGGTGTGGCAAAGGAAAGTTGCTCTGCAAGAGAAGTGAAGAGGCCTCAGGAAGATGCACTCTTCCAGGGCATGACCTTGGTGACCTCCAGCTACACCCCACCTGCCTACAGTTACCACCCAGCTAGTCCATTCAAACTTGGTTGGACTGATGAGGTTACAGTTTGCCCCAATCTAATGAAACATTCCTGCATGAACACTGGAGCATCTCATGCCCAAACCAAAGCAGAAAAGGAGCAAACAGTATGAGAAGAGATGCAGGTGAGTTGGCAGATTTATTGTAGGGTCTAAAGGTTTTACTTTCTTTTTCTATTTTATTCACAAAGTGTGAAGTAAAGGTCATCAGCTGAGAGGGAAGAAAAGGGTTTGTCTCATTAGACAAAGGATAAAGCAGTTGACTCTAATAAAGAGCTTGTTTTTGAGGTTGGATACTTCTTTTTCCTTTAGAGAAAACTGCAACTGTGTACCTAATTTCTTTTTTATTTTTTATATTTTTTTAATTTACTTATTGATTCATTGAACACAAATGGAGTACAGCTATTGTTTCACTGGTTGTACACAAAGTAGAGTCACACCATCTGTGCGTTCATGCATGTACACAGGGCAATGGTATCTGTCACACATTCTGTTATTATTTTTACCCCCCACCCCGCCGCAACCCCTCCCTTCCCTCTATGCTATCTATCCTTCCTCCAATCTTGCCACCCTTCCCCCCCACATTATTCATCATCATTAATTTATCAGAGAGACCATTCGGCTTTTGGATTTTTGGGATTGGCTGATCTCCCTTAGCATAACAGTCTCCAACATCATCCATTTACCTACAAATGCCATAATTTTATTCTTCTTTATGGCT
>JAJEJO010005165.1:1364439-1378412 GCA_020662805.1 Glaucomys volans | reverse complement strand
AGTATTATTGTGTTTTGGTCTATTTGATTCCTGAAATTGAGAAGGATCTGATTGACATACATGGATGCACCATTTTTTGGTGCATAAATATTTATGATTGTTATGTCCTGTTGATTTATGCAATATGAAATGACCTTCTTTATCCCTTCTGACTAACTTTGGTTTGAAGTCTGCTTTATCTGAAATGAGAATGGAAACCCCAGCTTTTTTACTCAGTCCGTGTGCATGGTATGCTTTTTCCCAACCTTTCACCTTTAGTCTGTGGGCATGTTTTTCTATGAGATGAGTCTCTTGAAGGCAGCATATTGTTGGGTCTTTCTTTTTAATCCAGTCTGCCAGTCTATGTCTTTTGATTGATGAGTTTAGGCCATTTACATTCAGGGTTATTATTGAGATATGACTTGTATTTCCTGTCATTTTAGCTTTTTTAGAGTTTTTAGCTTAACTTTGTTTCTCCTTTGATTGACTCTTTCTTTAGGGTAGTTCCTCCCCATGATGACTGAGATTGTTATTTTTCGTCTCTTCCTCTTCGAATACCTTGTTGAGAATGTTCTGTAGGGCAGGCTTTCACTTTGTGGATTCTTTAAGCTTTTGTTTATCATGGAAGGATTTTTTTTCATCATCAAATCTGAAGGTAAGTTTCGCTGGGTATAAGATTCTTGGTTGGCATTCGTTTTCTTTCAGAGCCTGAAATATGTTGTTCCAGGCCCTTCTTGCTTTTAGGGTCTGGGCTGAGAAATCTGCTGATATACGTATCGGTTTCCCCCTGTAGGTAATCTGATTCTTTTCTCTCACCGCCTTTAAAATTCTATCTTTGTTTTGTATGTTAGGCATTTTCATTATAATGTGCCTTGTTGTGGATCTGTTGTAATTCTGTGCATTTGGTGTCCTGTAAGCTTCTTGTAATTGATTTTCCATCTCATTCATCATATTAGGGAAATTTTCTGATAATATTTCCTTGAATAGATTATTCATACCCTTGGTTCATATCTCTGTGCCTTCCTCAATCCCGATTACTCTTAAATTTGGTCTTTTCATGATGTCCCATATTTCTTGTAGGGTTCGTTCATGATTTCTAACCATCTTCTCTGTTTGTTCGACTTTGTTTTCAAGATTAAATATTTTGTCTTCATTGTCTGAGGTTCTGGCTTCCAAGTGATCTATTCTGTTAATTATGGTTTCTATTGAGTTTTTAACTTGGTTTATTGTTTCCTTCATTTCCTTGTTTCCTTCAAGGATTTCTGTTTGTTTTTTTTCTCAGAATTTCTATCTCTTTATTGAAGTGATTTTTTGCTTCCTGCAATTGCTCTATTAGCTGATTATTCATAGCCTGAATCTGCTCTCTCGTCACATCATTCTCTTCTCGGATCACTTTAATTATGAACATTCTGAAGTCCCTTTCTGTCATTCCTTCTACCATGCTGTCTTTGGGTTCTCTTGATATATCATCTAGGTTTAATTGGGACACTTTCTTCCCCTGTTTTCTCATGGTGCTCGTTTATCTTCCCCTCTGTTGCTTGAGGAGTGCTTGATCAAGCGGTGACCTAAGAAAGGTGCTGTCCCACTACCTCCAGGTTGGGAATAATCAATGCTTCTGGGCAGAGGCAGCCTAGTGTTGATAGACAATTAGATACAGCAAGGTGGTAGACTCCGGGCCTGGGTGTGGGCCTGGGCACTAGATCAAGTTGGGGTGGTGTCACAGAACTGTGCTCAGTGATGGAGACACTGGGCTTGAGAGCCCAGGCTGACCTGAACTCCTCGCTGGGGTTTCAGGAAGTGGCAGGTGGTTACTCTCTCCTGGGGACACTGTAAGCTGGCGCCAAAGGCCCTAAGCTACCCGCCGGAGTCAGCAATCCCAGAGGCTCCTGGCCGGACCTCCACAGACGCCGCTGGAGGCCCCAGGAAGCTGGAGATGGGCCCCCCCTGCCAGGGAAGCTACCAAAATGGCGCGGAGTAGTTCCAACTCCCTGCTGTAGTCAGCGATCCCAGAGGCTCCCGGCCAGACCTCTCCAGAAGTTGCGGCGAGGCCCCAGATAGCCTGAGATGCTCGCCTGGGAGGTTGCTGGCTGGTGCCGGAGCCGCGGCCAGTGACTTCAAAGCCGCTGCTGGGGACCCGCACTCACTTGTTGGCTGGCGCAGACCCAGGTCGGTGGCTCCGAAGCAGCTGCAGGGTCCGACGCTCCCGGGTGGTAGCTGCCCGCAGCGGGACCGAGCCCAGCCCAGCTGAGTTGGTTCTGGAGCGGCACCTGGGGACCCCTTATATGTGCTTTGAATATAAAATCTCGTTGAGAGCCATAGTCCTGCTGTTTGAATCCCGAGCAAGTAGGAATCCACAGAGCAAGTAGGAATGCAGCCTTCCTCTAGCCCACCATCTTGAATCTCCTCCCTAATTTCAAATATTTGGAGAATTATCTACAAAGTAGATGTTTGGAAGTTCTATGTTACTTCTTACTATGGAAGAGGGGTAGGTGAAGGCTGGAATATATATCAGTTAGTTCACTCTTCCCTTATTTTTTAAGTCATTAATATTCATAGAAAATCTGGAGGCTAGCCAAGAGATGGTCCATATAAAGGTAAACTGAGGTTTAAAATAAAGGAGGTTAACATCTATGCTTCCCTCAAAGCTTATATAGAAATTGAAAAGGGAATCTAGTCCTATTCATAGAAATAAAAGCCATAAACATGTCATAACTAAAGCATAATAGATTTGTAGCATCTATTTTATTTTCTTGAAGTTATAGTCAATCTGATTTCAAAAGACAAATATGAAATTGGCACTTGAATTGTGGTGACTATATTTTATTGCAATTTGTTTGTAAGAATAGTTCAATATTGATATGATAATTTCAGGTTGAAGTATAATTAGTGTATGAGAGTGCTCATCTTTTACCTGTTGAGCTTAAGGTAGTATTGGAGTTCTTGTCTTGATGATACTGATGAAATCTTCAAAAATCTACAAATACTAATCTAAATTTTTAAAAATTCTAAATTTTGTTATCTTTTGCAGTATCTGTATTATTTTTAAATATAATTTGGAACAATCCCTTTGTGACTTATTTCCTTTTGATGTTGAGGGTTTTCTTAAAAGATATTTATTTTATAAATGTATAATCTGTCCACTTTAGATGAGGCAACTAATCTCTGAAAATCAATGGGGAATTCTAGATGTAATGGGAAAAATGTTGGTCTCAAGAGTTGGGCAACACTGAATTCCAGTTCTGCCATCTCAACTTTCCTGTTTTGTGACTTGGGTAGGTCACTTCTGCTAAATGAAATTTTTTTCAAGTGAAAAATAGGGGAAATAACTGCAACTCCAGAGTTTCAAGGGTAAAATGATGTGGAGAATATTAAACACATCTGCAGAACATTAACATGCCTGTGCATTGCCAGCAATGACATAAGCATATGTGGAGAGTAAGAAATTTCTGCATAGGGTAAGGCTGGTGGTTCTTACCTCTCCTTTTGGACTTTTTATTTTTGATTATTAGAATGTAAGTTGTGATTATTAAAATGTAAGAATATAGCAGTTGACTCTAATAAAGAGGAAAGGTCTGAGTCTGTTTTCGAGGTTGGATACTTCATTTTTCTTCCAAGAAAAAATATATATATTATATATACTCTAATATATATATGCATATTTATATACATATACATATAATTTATATATATACACAACATGTGACTATAATAATGAAACTGACAGTTGTGAACTCATCACTTAATTTAAGAAGTAGAACATAAGAAACACTACTCCCTGAACTAAGTGTTCATTTGGCCTACTTCATGATCAGAAGAAACCATTATTTTGAAGTTTGGATCAAGAATTCCCCATCTTAAAAGTATGATTTTATCATATACAATAGTGACCCTAAAATGTGTGATTTACATTATGAAATGCACACAAGTGTATTATACTTTCAAATAATCTCTGTTCATTTCAGTTTTGCTCAAAGTATTTCTAAAACTTACACATGTGTGGCAGTTTGTTTTTATTTATATTACTCCAAAATAATTCACTATATATAAAAGAAATCTTTTATCTATGCTGAGGGTTGAGTTTTATTCAATGTACTGTTGAGAACTATGCTGTCTCTTATAACATTCTAAATGATTAGTTCAAGATTACTTCTAAAAAAAAGTGAAATTGCAGAGTCTTGGATTTCAATTTTACAGATTGTCCTATTTTGTATTTCAAAGTGGTCATACCAATTACACTTGATTATAAGCTATACAAGATTTCTTGGTTATCCATAAATTTACTATCATTTAAAAATATATGTATATTTGCTCTATTGCAGATCTCCTATTCTATTTCTCTATCAATCTTCCTATTTTTGATGTATTCAGATTAGGTTGAGAATATCAGCACTTTTGACACCAAACACTTCAGCATACATATCCTTAGTGAGAGTTTAATGTTTGTTTAGATAAACTTTTTCAGGTAAAATTTGCATACAGTGAATGAATGCACAAAGCATGTGTATACAATTTGGTTAGTTTCAGTGTAGGTGTATACCTTTTATGTGACTCAAATGGCTATCAATTTATGGAACATTAGCATAATCCAAAAAGTTCTCTCAAGCCTTCTCTAGTCAATCTGTGCACCTCTATAGGATGCAGCCATTATTCTGATTTTTTTTTTTTTTACCAGAGATTAATACTCATATATATGGAATCTTTTTTTTGGTGGGGGGGCCTTTTTGGGGCTCCTTTTTTCATAGAAATTTCAGAATTAACTTGTCCATTTCTCTCTAAAAAGAATGTTATCAGAATTTTGTTTATAATATTAAATCTACATAAATTTAGAGGTCTTAAGTTCATGAGAATGATATATCTCTCTAATTATTTAAGTCATATTTAATACATTTTGATAACATTTTAAATATTTCTGTATAACATTTACATATTTTTATTAGAAGTTTCTTACCGTACATTTAATAGCTGTTTTAAATGTTAGATGATGGTCATAATGTGATGACATTTATTATATTCTGTTTCTTCCTTGTATATAGAATTTATTACAGCATATCAGCCATATATTGACATATAATGCTAAACTCATTATTTATTTTTTTCTGTAGATGCTTTTGTTTTTACATAGTCATTATAGTATCTAATAATATTTTATATTGCTTACAGTTATAATAGTTTTATTTCTTTTCCTTATTTAACTTACCAAGACTTCCAGAAGTATGTTAAATAGAAACAATTATGATATATATCTTTTTTATATTCTTGATAAAGATTAAAAGCTTGTTTTACTTTTTTCTAACTGAATTTTCTCATATTTTGTAAAAAATATTATAAAGAACTGGTGTTGAGTTTTATAATTTTCTATAAAGAATGAAATTATAGTATTAATTTGCTAAGAAGTTTAATAACACAACCACCCTTATATTACTGCATTAACCTGATTCCATCGAGGTTGTCTATCTTTTCCATATAATGCTGAATTTAGCTCTCTAAAATCTTGACTTTTGAATCTATGTTCAAGAATGAGATTGGCATTAGTCCTCCAATACTTAAACAGAATTGATCAATATATATTAAAATCTGCTTTCTCTTTCTCACACTACCTTATACCTCACTTAATATTTTACCCTAATTTCAACCTGGTTATATACTCTAGAGTTTCAAAGTAAGTTAAATATTTCTTCAATTTCATCAGTTTGGTTAACTTAAATTGGATTTATGTTCTCTTAAGGTAGTTTGACCTTTGTCTCATATATAATGATACTTTGGGAGATATGAATAAACTATAATATACAAACACAAAGTTTTCTTACTTGGGAAATCCTTCAGCAGTCTCAAAATAGGACAAGTTTGACAGATTTGTTTGAATTTAAAAAACATGAAAACAGTGCTTTCTTTGTAATTTACGGCGGGGTAGGATGTTTACATATTCATCTTTTCTGGTGTTTTATTCAATACATTCTGGTATTTCTAACCATGGCTCTCTTCCATTACAAGTTATTATGTTTGCTAGGAAAATACTTTTATCCTCTTTTCTTTCCCTCAAATTTAGCACATTATTTTCAATTGTGGTCTGTTATGAAATAAGGATGTTAGGAAGCATTTCTCTTTTTATTTCTGTCCATAGCTAGTACAAAAGACAGGTCTTTAGGTACTTAATGCGTTATTTTGGACTCTTTCTTCCACTCTATGGTTTTCTTCATTCATTAGCAATAATTGAGGGATAACAAAATAGAGGTAGGCATGAGTGTATTTATGTGTATATAATCACAAGCTAATAACTTCTTAATTTTTTATTAACCCATGTAATTTTACAACAGGATTGACTATGGAATAGCTATGCATTTTTCTGAGAAAAAGGAGGAATTTGCCTTATAATCAACAGTCATGAAAATATTATTTCTCTTCTTGTACTATTATATTGGTATAGAAAATAATACCAATTTTTAGGTTAATTTGAATCAGCATTATTATCAGTTTAGCTGACCTCTGCTATGAATGAAGATTCAAATTCACATTTGTGCATTTTTATAAGAGAAGTTTTATGAAATAACATTCTATTTTCTGCATAAAATTTGCTCTAATTTTCAGAATTTTGGTGATATTTCCATAGCATTGTTCTAGCATTGCTGCATACATGTGTATGCCTTTGCATTTTTCTTTGTTTCCATGTGAAACTTCACTGTCACAAAGAAATGTAAAGTTTAGAAGAAAGTCCTGTCCTTATTGATCTTCTAAATGCCTTTAAAAATTATTCAGTGGCTTGTAACAGAAATTGTAAAATGTCTATATGGAATCAATACATCAGTCTGATTAATTTATCTACTACAAATGTTAAATTTGGTAATCAGTTAAATGTAGTCACTTGAGCAATGTGCCAGGCACTGTGTTAAGTGTTAGGAATATTAGTGCTAACAAATTAACAAGGAACTACTAGTAACAGATTTGTGAAATGTATTTGTGCTAGTTTCTCATTGTTGCTACAACAAATTGCAACAGATTTAGTGGCTTAAAACAAGATAGATTTATTACCTTATAGACTTGATATTAGATGCATGAAATGCATCTTAATGGCCATGGGTAAGAATTGAGACGGTGGCAGGAGTGTGATACTTCTGGAACCTGTAGGAAATCTGTTTCTGTGAGTCTCCCAGCTTCCAGAACTGTTCAATTCCTTGGTTCAGTTGCCTTTCCCCTTCTGAGCCAACAAAGTCCCAGTGACTGGTAGAGTTTTCCTCCTGTTGCTGTTCTTTGGCATTGACCTTCATGTTTCACTATTTCACATATAAGGACCTTTGATATTACAATGGGTCAGGATGATTTCCTTTTTGTTTAAGCAAGATAATCTCCTTAATTGAAGGTCTTCTGGTTAGTAATCTTATTCTAACTGCAATCCTAGTCCCCTTACCATATAACATAATGAATTCACAGGTTTCAGGAATTAAAATGTGAACATTTTGGGGGGAGGGCATTTTTCTGCTTTCCTCATGCTCCTTAAAACTAAGTACCATGCCACAAGCAAACCTCTAAAATGAAATGAAATTATCATCTGTAAAATTCTTGTCTAAAATATCTTTTTTATTTATTCATTACATATGAGTGCTGCAGAACTTTGTTTTTGGTTGATTTCTTTGGATAATTATCTCTAGTTCTCCAGTTGATTTTGCATAAGTTAAAATAACATAGATTTAAGCTCTTAACCAAACATGAGTTCCAGTTTTAAAATTGTATTAATTTTAGTAACAGAAGAAGAAGGGAAACCTATGAATATTAACTAAGTCATTTCTAAAATAAATTATAAGTAAATAAAATTTCAGAACCTAATGATTCAACTTCTATACAAGATATATTAAACATGACAGGATGGTTTGACAGTACTGCTTTCTTCAATTCTTTCTGATCTTATTTATTTAACTTAGCAGAGTCACAAATTATGTATTTGAGTGTATGAAATTTTAGCTTAAGGGTTTCAGACTCCAACTCTGTCAAGACCTCCTGACCTTAAACCTTGGAGTGATTTGGTTTAGTCAGCAGACACCATAGTCATTGTTTCATGTATAAACAAAAGCCACTTTTTGTCTTTCAAACTAGATCTAAAATTCACTGACGTGATCGAAATAGAATTTAAACTGAATATGGCTAAATAATGAACATTATATTTGTGTTTTGATAAAAAATTAGCATTTTCATTGATGCTGACTTAAGACAGATTGCAGCATGAGTTGCCAAAAGATCTTTGGAGTCCTATTTTATTTATCTTCAAAATCTCCAGGTGTATTTTTGTATAAGTTGTTGATTTGGAGGATTATTTTAGGAGACCTGAGTGCTTAAAGGCACAGGTCTGGTTAACTAAGGAGTCTTATTTTATTTGTTAGTGATAAATTTGCAGCAAGTATAATCATAGTAAAGGGAATTGTTTGCTTTCCTAACTCTTAAGAAATAAGGACACTTTGAAAACCTGGGTGATTCCATACTCTTCAAGGCTGTATTCGCTACCACTGCTGCTATTTCCAATATGACACTAAATTGACATTTGCATTTTTCACTTCTTCCTATTTTATGAGATTTTTAGGTATCATCTTTAAATTCAAATAACATGGCTAACTATCGAATCCCGAGCATCTGTTACTATATAGATTTTGTGTCCTCAATATTTGTTTAGTGAGAAACAACCGTTTCTCTTTTTTGCAAGGGACATATTTGGTCACCAAATTTAACATCCCATCTTACTTGTTTAATCTAAACTTTGTAAAGAGTTAAAAAAAATCCAAGGTCTTTATATTATGCATTAATTATATAAATTAGCTTTATTCATTTTCAAATATTTTTTATTTTGCTTACAATTTGATTTATTGGTCACTGAGACCTGAGGATTAAAAACTGTACTTAGATTTGAATCTCAGATATAATTTTTTAAGATTTTTGGTTTTTATTTCCTTGAGTATAAGTAGAAAAAAAATGACATCCAGCTTTCCAAATCATAAAGAATAAAAGAAATAATGTTTACTAATACAGGATCTTATTCATACTATATGCTCTTGAAATTGTTTTGTTGGTGCTTTATTTGTTTTTCTTCTCCTTTGGGGTACTAAGTGGTAACCTACTATCTAGGTTACTTTTTCAAATGGTGTTATCTTGTGTTCTGCTTTGACTTTATGGTTACATAGAATGAAAAATATTGTTCTTTAACATTTACTGTGGTGAAATGAAGAGTGACAAAAAAAATGGGTTGGGGCTTTAGCTATACAATATTCCTCAGGATAAAGAAGAACTGGATTACCTCAGTCCTTGCTAACCAGTTTTTAAATATTCAGGAATGTCATCACGAGTAATGTATATATAGTAATTTCTTAAATCATGTTAAAAGCTTGTTCTGTGGTGCTGACCTGGTTAGTAGTTATATTTCCACATATGCACTCCAATCAGAATGCAGTTATAAAGAATTCAAGTAGTAATAAATATTAGTGAAGATGTTGGGGAATGCAACATATGAATTCCCATACATTGCTGGTGGGAATGCAAATTGGTTTAATCCCTCTGGAAAGCAGATTGGTGATCACTAAGAAAACTTGGAATTGAACCACTATTTGACCCAGTTATCCCACTCCTCAGCATATACCAAAAGACTTAAAATCAGCATACTACATTGATGCAGCCACATCAATGTTTATAGTAGTTCAATTCACAATAGCCAAATTATTGAACCAACATACATGCCCTTCAACAGATGAATGGATAAAGAAAATATGGTATATATGCACAATGGAATATTACTCAGCTGTAAAGAAGAATGAAATTATAGCATTTGCAGGTAAATGGATGGAATTAGAGAATATTCTGCTAAGTGAAATAAGTCAGTCCCAAAAACCAAAGGTCAAATGTTCTCTCTGATATGCACATGCTAACTCACAATAAGGGGTAGGGTAGGAAAGAATAGAGGTACTTTGGATTAGACAAAGAGGAATGAAGGGAAGGAGGAGAATGGGAATAGAAAAGATAGTAGAATGAATTCAACATTTCTTTCCTATGTTCGTATATGAATACAGGATCAATGTAACTCCACATCATGCACAACCAGAACGGGAAGTTATACTCCATATATGTATAATATGTCAATACATGTTCTACTGTCATGTTAAAAAAAAAGAATTAGAATTGTCTTCCTTTTAATTCCTGTGATTTTCACAAAACACTGGCTTTCTTGAGTTAAAACACTGGTGAAAAACTTCTAATAATAAAGGCTAAGTGGAAGCATTTGAGGGCTGAAGGGACAGGTAATAGGAAAACTTGAACCTCTTACTCTACCTGAATTTGCATAACTTCCGCTTCAATCACTAGTGAGAAAAGGGAAAAACAGAAGAAAAAAAATCCTATACACCTCCTCCTGTATCAAAAAGAATCACTCAAATTTAAGACGTAAGTCCCCATAAGACTTTTGTTGATGGCTTACAAGCATTTATTTATTTACCACTTATTTCTTATGAAGTTTAAACTCCTTACATTTAGGGAATACTCATGTTTTTAAGTTCTCAGATTATTCTTTATTCTCTGAAGAATTATTAATCTTATTTTAAAGTGTTATGTTACCCTTTTCAGCCAGTAAGTGTAATAAAATTATTTGAAAATGAAAGAACTGGACAAATGAACAAATTAGTGTAAGGCATTATAAGAATAATAATGAGTGTGGTGATGCTGGTGCTAATCCTGATGATGATGATAACTAATGATAGTTTTTATGAAGGAGCTGATGTTAACAATAAAGGGTATGGGATTTGAAGTGGAATCAAGTTGAACAAAATAGCAAAGAGGTGTGTTACCTGTTGTTTAGAGGTTAGTATGCTAGGTAGTTTGGCATAGGTACAGGTTATAAGAAGAGGAGTAACGTGAAATATAATGAAATTTAACATTTTCTATTTTTTATTTTGTGGTAGATACTGAGATGAACAAGGTGTCATTATTATATCCTTAGTAGTGATAATTAAAATTAAACTACTTGAACACATATAGCAATAAAGAATCTTTACTAGTGTTGTTTAGAGGAAAGAAGAGGAAGTTTTGTTTGAGAAAGGGGGTCTGACATTTTAAAAGAAGGTATCAAAACAGATGCTGTTGTTTGGGAAATCTGTAGCTTTAAGTGATTGTGAGGAGGAAGAAAAGAAAGAAGTCAAGTAGATTCAAAATTCTTCACTTTGGAAGACTAAGGAATGGGTGCCATGAATAGGATATTTTAGAAGATGAAAAAAGCTGTAACAAATATTTTAAGGGTGTTTGGAGAAGAGGGGACTTTGTTTCTGCTTGGAAGTTACAATTAGACAACTGAAAAATAGACATCAAACCTGAGTCTTCCAGGCAGAATGATAGTATAGAGTAAGGAGATCAAGGAACGTTTTGGCAAAGAGAAGAAAGTAGGGAGTAAGGAACTCAGGGAGAGACTTTGGAAGAAGTTTGCCTAAGATTTATTAAGTCCAGTTAGAGTTGTTGAGGGGCCAGGGTGGGAGGGAGGTAAATCCCCATTTAGCATTTGGGAGAGGATTCAAAACTGGGAATACATAACTCTGAGCCATCTGAGGAGAGATAATAATTGAAGTGCTATGAAAGGATATAATGGATTATGGATAGAATAGCAAGGAATAGGAATTGGGCTCCAGAGGCTTAGGGATGACCTATAATCAAGAGTTGAAAGGAGCAGATAGGCAAATAAAGTTGAGCAAGCAGAGCAAGAAGAACCAAAGTAGGATAGATAAGCTAGAAGAGCCATATGAAACAGAAGCAGGAGAGGGGAAGGGAAGACTGATCAACCTAAAATGTTGAAGGGGTCAAGACATGGATTTTGAATGAATCAATGTTGTTGGTCTTGGAGGTGAAGATAGTTGTATGCAAATACTGCATACATACCTTTGGTTGCAATAAAGGTGAGTGACAAAATTAATGTCTGGAAATATCTTTTCATTTTTTATACCTTTATCCATGTTATTTGTGGATATTTCAGAAAAGAGAATCCAAAGCAAAGGTGCCCCTTTTACATTTTATGTATATTTGTCAGTACCTTCTCAAGTGCCTTGTACACAATTTTACATTCTGTTGTAACCACAGTTGTTCTATGCACAAAAGATTTGCTAATAAGTGTTCTGATTTCTCAAGTGAACCCAAACATTTCTAATTAAATGTGTGTTTAGTATCTTTTAGAGAAAACTTCCTAATGTGTCCTTTAAAATTAGTAAGCAGTACGTGTCTGCAATAATTTAATGACAGTTTAGTGACTTTAATCTTTGAGTAGAAAATTCCTTTTGGTAATTAAGTAAGAAAGTCTTGCAGAATTCTTGTGCTTTAATTTTTATAATGCTAGTTTTGATGAATTGTTAAAGTTAGAGTGATTAAGACATTTTATTCATAGCTATAAAAGAAAATTTGGAAAGAAACTGTGCCTCTAATTGAAGCTATTTGATTTTTGCTATTCAAAAAAAAAATTTTGGTAGATTTTCCTAATTGTTTCAGTGCCTATCTCTTGTTTACCCAATTTAATTGTAAGAGTATTGTGATCAGAGACCATTTTTCCTTTTTTTAAATTAGTAGTCAAGAAGTTCAATACCTTACATGAGATATGGTAAAGAGTTAAATATCTGCTAAATTGATCCAAAAGAATCTCAATATCTGCTACATTGATCCAAAAGAATCTCCTGTAGTTGTATATCCCTCTGCTTTTGTTAATTCTCTACAACTTGAGCAGAACTTAAAATTTATCACAAATCATATGACTTTTTTCAGGAGAAACTTCCAAAATGGTTGTATTACATACACATCTAAAATTAACATAAAAGCAGGGAAATTAGATGAAAGTGGTATGTTATAATTACAACAAAATTTTGTACAAAGGATATGCATCCAAAGAAGAAAGATGTATAAGGTCAAGACATTGCAAAACAGTAGTGGACCATGGGAGTGCTCTTTATTTTTGTTTAGCTTTCATAACTAGCAAGTAACTCATTCGTTTTTACCTCTGACAGTAACAGTTATACATAAAGGTCATTTTCATTAACCTTAAGTTTGAAATTTCCAGCCTCCTTGCCCAAAGGCACTGCTGTTATTTACAATTTTTCTTAGTCCTATGCAAAACCAAACAACCATCAGTGTAAGGCTAATATATGTTAAATGCCTCAGGCACATTTCAATTAAGTATTAACATAGATTGGAAAATTTCCAAAACATTTAGTGAATATTACTTTCAATCATTTTCATTAAAATTAATAGCATGTGTTAAAAATTAATATACCAGGGAGCTGGGGGAATTGAATTCTTAACTTCTAAAGGAGTACTTGTGCTAATGGAGAAAGAATTTAGTACAGTTCAGCCAAATATTACCTGGTCCCATTAAATTCTGTATGTTATGTTGGTAGAAGAGTGGGAGTTATGTGCAACCTAATTTTATTTTGATACTTTCATATACTGACTTCAAACTTTAATAAGTATTTACTTGATGCCAAAAATAAAGAACTGGTACATGAGCAAACTTAAAACTTCAAATTATTTGCATCTATAATTAACCACAAATTCCAGAAATATTTAGACATACTTTGAGAAACCAGTTTACAGATGTAAGAAAAACTGTTGTTGAAAGTAAAGATTATACCAAGCATAGAAGTAATCAAATTCCTTATATGAAGAACCAATGATATAATTTTCTATGAGGTTTATGCATATTTTGCTAGAATATCAAAATAATTAAGAGATCATAATCACATAATCACAAAATTTATCTCCCAAAATAGTATTATATAGAATATGACCTTTAAGATAAAACAAACTTTCACTTAACTTTTTTTTTTTTGGCACCAGAGATTGAACCAAGGGGTGCTATATCACTGAGCCACATCCTCAACCTTTTTCTTAAATTTTATTTGAAGATAGAGTCTTGCTAAAGTTGTTTAGGACCTAACTAAGTTGCTGAGGCTGATTTTGAAGTTGTGATCATCCTTTCTCAGCATCCTGAGCCACTGGGATTA
>JAJEJO010005165.1:1340430-1359439 GCA_020662805.1 Glaucomys volans | reverse complement strand
TAAAAAAAAAAAAAAAAAGCGTTTCTGACAGTTTAAGCTAGTTTTGATTGGATTTTATTTACTTTCTACCACTACAGTCCTGAAAATGTAAAGATGTTTATTTGCTTACAGAAATATTTCTGTTAGGGACTTGTACTTTCTTTGAAATTAAATGGATCAGTGGGTGAGTTTCTGTCCTACAAATCTTTTTTATTTGAAGCAGTAATGTACTGTCCTAACTAATGGCAAACCTATAAGGCTAACTTTAACACCATTAGTAAACATAAAAATGCAGATTAGCAATCAAGCAATAAAGAAAATAATATATTGCAATGTTCCATGTTTGAGAAAGTGTAGGGAATGAATATATCTTTTTACTCTTCTTTGGAATTGTATATTTTTACATACTTTTGTGAATGTATGTTGATAGTCTATGTCAAAAACCCTTAAAAATGTGTGTACTTTTTGACTCAGTAATTCTATTCTCATGTGTTTATCCTAATAAGCAGATGATGGGTATATAAAAGGATTTTTTAAAAAGCTTGTCTGGTCTCCCAGGGCCTCTCAAATGGATTCATATCATTGTTTATAATAATGATGACATATAAAGAATATAAAAGTCAATATTAGAACAAGTGATGTAAATTGTGTTACAATTATAAATGGGATAAAGTATAGCCTTAAAATAATGTTCTATAATTAAGAATTGTCTTAGGAACAGGAAGTTCTCTGAGTTGAGCTTTAAGCTCAACTAAATTAATGAACTTTAGGACATTCAGTGGAAATCTTTATAATAGAGTATTGGGTACAAACCTAGACAAAAAAAAAAATACTTGTTTCTCACTCTCCATTTGTATCTACTCATATTATTCACCTCCCTTAGGAACTCTACAGGGAGGAGTGAATGTGGTTTGTAGAGTTAATTAATTTTAGGTTTCCTAGCAAAATTAATAAATAAAATCATCATTCATACTTACCATAAAAATTTAGGAAGTTTAAATCCACTAAGTAAAAAAAATAATGAAAAACAATTTCAATTCCCTTCTTCTCTAACCTCTCCACTGAAATGGTATTTATTGCATAACAGGTGCCTTGAATATTTCTAGACTTTAGCAAGCATTTTATAACTAATTGTGGAATAAATTACAAAAAAGAATGAAAAGTCCATTAAATTTGACTATAACAGGTCATTAGTGACCATTACTAGAATTTTATTATGAAAGTGGAAAAGCTAGATTGCCATGGGTAAATAATTATATATGCAAAATAAGGAATACAAGGTTTTGCCATATATCCCATGTTTTCATAATCTTTAACTGTTTCTGATTCCTATGCAAAATCATTTTAACAGTTTCTTCCTTAATCTGCTGACTTACTACCCCTCTCTTAAATTATAGGACCTCAGAAATATTTTCCAAGCATGCCTATCTCAGGTTTTCCCCAAAAGGGAGATATCTGTTCTGGAAATACTCACCAGATTTCCATAGTGTTATATTTCCTTCTCCAATCCTCACTCCTCTTTCCAATGTGAAAGGTCATGGCTTTCTATTATGGTATTCAGCTTCTTTGAAAGGGAGTATTACATTAGAATTTTTAGTGACACTAGTATCATAGATTTTTAGATTGTATCACATACTCCTCTTTTCCCAGGGCATCTAGGGTTAGTGTAGAGTAATTTCAAGAATAGCTTCAGATTTCATCTAGATTCCATTTCTCTCTAGAAACTCAGAGACTGGGCTGCTGAGATTGGACCATTGCCTTATACCATTTTGTGTTGCTCTAACAAAATACCTGAGACTGGGTACTTTAGAAGGAAAGATGTCTATTTAGCTCATAGATTTGGGAGCTGAAGTCCAAAATGGGGTCACTACATCCAATAAGGGTCTCAAGTTGTGATATAACATTGTAGATGACATCACAATGGCAGGAGAGGTGGAAGTGGGAGAAGCACAACATGTGGAAGAGGCCATGTGGAAGGCAGAGCCATAGGAAATACCAGGATGGCTTTAAAACCCCCCACTCTTGGTAACAAACCCAATTAAAACCCACTCCCTCAAGAAAATGATCAATCCTGCTTTAAAGTCCCACTACCTCCCATGCTATTACATTGGGAACAAATTTTCAGATTATGAATCTTTAAGAGATAAATCAGATTGAAACTCACTCACCAGGAAAGTCTCCTTTCCAACTTAGCAGTCTTCCTTGCGGATCCAGTGCTCTTTCCTATGATCAGACTTCTTGTAAGAGACAATATGTTAAATGTGTATGTACCTAACTCTGTTTGTAGTGTACCATTTTTCCCATAGGATTTCTGGATATTTATTTATTTATTTATTTATTTATTTATTTATTTTGGTACTGGGGATTGAACCCAGGGGCACTCCACCACTGAGCCACATCCCCAGCCCTATTTTGTATTTTATTTAGAGACAGAGTCCACTGAGTTGCTTAGGGCCTCACTAAGTTGCTGAGGCTGGTTTTGAACTCACAATCCTCCTGCCTTAGCCTCCCAAGTGCTGGGATTACGGGTTTGGATTTCTGCACATTTAACCAAATCATTTTTTTTTTTCTGGTTAGGTGTCCTCGATCATTCTGCACCAATTATTCTGTGCCTGGTACACAGAATCACTGAAACTGTCACATAGCTTTCTTCAATCAATCAAATGTGCCAGTTTTGATCCATATGAGACTCCTTTTGGTCTTCAAAAATCAGTATGTTTGCTTGTAACTTGCCTCTTGTGCAAATCACTTAAGCTATCTTATAGCAAAAGGCATCTTTAATAAGTTGATAAAACATATAGCTTCAAAATCAAATAAAGAGATTTCAAAATAGGTCAACACACAGGTAATAAGGTTCATATTTATAAGACTTCAGGAAACCAGAAGCAAAAGTGAAACATACATAATTCAAGGTATTATAAAGTAGAAAGAATAGCTACTCTTAAGGGGAAAGATATACATAAATAATTATAAATTCAGTAGTAATAGGCTATATTGAGTGACAGAAAATCTCCTCAATAAAATGTTAACACACAGTTAATTAAAATGCTTCAGAAGCATGTTGAGTCTGTCAGTCTTTTATTCCCCTAGAAACATTTAGCATTATGGTAAACTCACAAAATACCACATTGCCAAAATTAACTAGCCTACAAAGATTTTACTTTTCCCCAACATGATATGATGAATTGGCTCATTTAAATTCAGCAAACATTTCCTACATGTCCATTATTAATTCAGCACCCTGTTACATGCCATGAAGCATAGCAAACAGCTTAGTCAGGGGTTCGCCATGTATGGAGCTTTCATTTTACTTAATATTACATTCTCAGTAATAGAATGGAAGACGCATGCATTCTTCTTTTGACTAGGGATGAGTGGTGTAGGGGATGAAAATGATCAAGACTTCATTTTTTGTATTTCAAATGATTTGATCACTGCAGGATTAAAAGGAGGGTACCATGAGAAAAAGATTATAATCACGTATGGTGCCTAAGGTTTTGGCCTTACTCCCAGGATGAACAGCAGTGTTATCCACTGAGACTGGGAAAATGACTGGAAAACTCATGAAGTCCTCTCTTGAATATGTTAAGTGAAAGATGCCTGTTAAACATCCATATCCTACTTTAACATTTGTAATATTTGAGTCTGGCGCTCAATAACTTCAAAGCCTTTGCTCTATTTGACTGCTTCTCTTTGCTTTTTAGTTCTTGTTTCTTAGCAGTTTGGTCTCCTCACCACTTAAATGCTGCCTTTCTCTGATTTTCCTGTTATCCCAACCACACAGGACTTTAACAATTGTCTGTATGTTAATGACCCCCAAATATATCTTTTTTTTTTATCATAAATCTTCCTCCTGAACTCTAAAGACTCACTGAGCAACTGAATCTCATAGGATACATATCCAAACTCTACTCACCAATTTATCTCAAATTCCTGCTCCACTTCTCCATTTATTGAAAGATAACTTTGTATCAGTCATTCTTCAAAGCACTTTATATGCATTTAACTACTGCTCACATCTTACTTAGGAAGGTGTTACCCCACATTACTATGCACAGATTGAAGCACTTAGGTGAGTGGCAGAGATGGAATTCAGACTTGGGCTGTCCCCCCTTTTAGAACCTGAGTGCTTGACCTGTGCTATGTAGCACCTGTGCTCTTATCTTCTATTCAGTCAATTAAGGCAGAAATTCCAGAATCAGTTGAGCCTTCTCCTTTCACTTAAATGCTCATTATGGTACCACATCCTCTTGACAGGTTTTAGATCCATCTCCTTTGTTCTGTCCCCGTTGCTAATGTCTAACTTTAAATCTTCATTATTTCTAACCAGGACTATTTCTATAGCCTACAAAAATGGTTATTCTTTCCCTAACAACTGATCACCTTCATGGAACTGTAAATAAGTGTTTTGTTTTTAAGTAAAAGGCAAGTTTTATCATATTTTTTTCTTACTTAAACCTATCAATTGCCACCATTAATAGGCACCCTAAGCCTAGTTAGTTATGGACTTAGGATCACTAATATTGGACTGAACCACATTACTTACTTTTATTTAGCTTCTTATCCTTTCTTAATAACCATATTTTTAAAATGTGGATAATGGCCTACCCATGCCATTTAAGAGAATTCCTAGTGATAATTTTTTAAATTATTATTATTATTATATTGAAGGTAAAATTAAAATTCAGTTGAGCATACAAAAACCCCCAAAACCATAATTCACCTCTATTTCTGTATTTCAATCTCATGCTACTTAACTCATAGCAAATACTCTCCAGACTTACTAAAATATTGCAAGTTACATCTGTGCTTTTGTTCACCTGGCCTTTCTCTTTGAAATACTGTCTCCTGGCTTAGAGACTTGGCAAAATGTTGCTAAGATTTTAAGTCTTGATTTAAGAAACACTTTTACAAATTTCATCCTGCTTCCTCCCTCTTACTCTGCTTAGGGTTGATTATTTCCTCTCTGGTATCCCTCCTGCATATAGCAAACTTCTCTCTATATCTATGGAATATCTACTGCCTATGGTATTTGAATGTAATATTCATTTATCCCTTTTTGTGTCCCTGTAATATTATCCCTGTAATATCCCTATTTATCCCTTTTTGTGTCTAAACTCATGAAAGTCAAAGAATTCTATTGATATTTGTATTCCTGGCAAGGAGCTCAATGCATGGAATAGAGTATCTCACTAAGATGTGAGCAACATATATAGAGTCATACTCCTGCAAGGCAAAGGCCGTCCTAGACCAGCATCCAGACTGTCAGCTCCTCAGGCACAGGAGCAAGCCCACTCTGCAACATCAGCACTGTCAGGTTGAACTGAGGACATAGGAGAATTAAAAGATGTCCACCTGTTGTTTAAGTAGTAAATTTGGGAGATTTGTTTCAAGACAATAACTAATCGATGCAACTATATAAACAAGACACCAGAAAAAGAAAACAATGTGATTTCAATTCTTGATTTTCCATGAGTATAATGCAAAAGAGACCCTGAAAGAAAAAGTCTGTTCTTATGTGTAGGGGAATAAAAATGTTTCATGACTGAAGTAAAAACCCACAAGATTAAGGGCCTTTTCATTCCAATTACAGAAGTTCTAGCTCCAGCTCATCAATCCTTCCTCCTCCGTTTTCTTAGCAGGCTATTGATGAGAGTCATCAGAGACTCCTAGGCATCCCGTTATTTTGTAATAGTGGAGAGCAACTGTGTGTGATGAGTGTCTCGGGCACAATGGAAGGCAGCAGAGCTACATGTACAATGTCAGGATTTTTCACAACGCTTCCCAATTAACTTCCAGAGAGCCTGACTACAATATCACCAGCTGCTCACTCAATCAATTTCTACACATTTTCCTGAGTTAAATGGGGCTTGCATGACTGAATTTGCATAGGAGTTTTCTCCAGTTGCAACATTATAACTAGCGGGCGAAGTATTTGGAAATGACTTTTTATCTGCTTTGTGGGAAGTTCTCTTTGATTTTACATCTTCTCTGTGTCATTCTCCATCCTTGCTTTACATCTGTAAGATTTGAAAGTTTGAAATGAAAGTCAAAAAGTGGTGCTGAGAGTAATAAGATAGAACTCATTTTTGCCATAATTAATTTACTATCAATTCATTTTTTCTTCACAGGATGTTGATCAATTGCCTAGTATCTGTAAGGTACTGTGCTATATGCTGGGGAAACAATAAAAGAAAAAAAATCATGAAATTATCAAATAAACATTTTAGGAAAGAATTTTGAAATACACAAGGAAACAACAGATAATGATATGGAGTTTAATTTTGAGAGGGTAGTCAGAAGAATATCCTGTAAGAAGGTACCATGTAAGTTCAAAGTAAGACACTGATCCAAATAATTCTTCACTATATCCAAGAAGACTATAAGAATTGAAGAATAAGTGAATAAATGGGACCTCACAGAGATCATGGAGCAATGTTTTAACTTTATACAACTTTGATCTTCTTGCAAGTAATTTCGAAGTCTGAACGAACTACCAATTCTCCACAGAAAGTCAACATAAAGTTTGTGATAGTTCACAAGACAGGGGACATAGATAGACAGGAAAGACCTAGAAGAGCACTCAGAGGACAGAGAAAAGATCTATCTGGAAAATATTTAGATGAAACTAATAGAATGGATTCTTTCATTCGGTCCTCACAGCAACTCTGCTGGGAAAATACGTTAAGTACATTTTACAGGTAACAAAACTTATTTTTCAGTGAATTTTTAAATGTTTATAAAGGGTCACATGATTATTAATTAGTGAATGAAGACATGATAAAGCCTCCTTCTCTCTATTCTAAAATTCTACTTTTTCTTAGGAATTGTATGTGAAATTTCAATACCTAAATGGTTATTTACTCTTCTTTTCTGTTGTTTATAGAAATAATACATGAAGCAATAACCAAATGGGAAACAGTAATTTCCTTTGCCATCTGTATCCCCAACGTGTCACCATCCAATGTAATTTTCCTGGTAAAAACATATACAGAACTTGGTTTCAGCTCAAAATCTAAGTATGTAAGCCTTTCACACCCTCTCCTCTGATTTCAGACTGTCAAGAATTGCAGAGGAGTTTCAACTCAATTTATCATAGTGAAAGCAGTGGAAAGCTTGGAACAGAAATAAAGATAAGTTTATGGATCTAACTGTTAGAAAAACATGACCAGTGGATGGTCTAGGCCAAAACTATTTATTATGTATGTATGTATATAGTCACATACACACACACATATAGTTGTTATACATAAGTAAACGTATCTAATAGTTTATAAATGTTGAGCTTTTGATATGAGATGTCCCACAAAAGCTCATGTGTGAGAAAATGAAAGAAAGTTTAGAGGTGAAATGATTGTATTTTGAGAGATTTAACCTAATTAGTACATTAATTCACTTGAATGGATTAACTGGGTGGTAATTTTAGGCAGGTAGGGTATGGCTGGAGAAGATAGGTTACTGGGGGTGTGTCTCTGGATTTATATATTGCCTCTGGTGAGTAGAGCTCTATCTCTACTTTCTGTGTTCTAAGTTGCTTTCCTCCCCTACACCCGTCTGCCATGATGTCTTGCCTTACTGTGGGCCCAGAGCAATGGAAAAGGCTGTCCGTGGACTGAGACCTCTGAAACCCTGAGTGCAAATAAATTTTTCCAACTGTAAAGTTGCCCCTGTCAGGTATTTTGGTCACAGTTACAGAAAACTGACTAAAACAATAAATACATAGTTCCTACATATATAATCTTTAGCATGTCTGAGATGTATTTTAAAGAGGAATTTCCGAACATGCATAATGCATAAAAGTATTAAAATCTACTATTAAGCTTGTAGAGTATGGTTACCTATATGTGTAATTTTGCTTTTAGAATATTGTGCAATGGAATCATGGTTTGGTCTCATGGTGGTAAATTCAGGAGTAGCTTGAAATCTATGAAGAAGGAATTTCTAATGGAAAATTTCAAACAAATCTTTTATAGGTCACATTATCCCCACTGCAACTATAGCTTGCACAGCCAACAGTGTGAAATAACTCTTTTCAAGACAATTGCACGATTTTCTATTTTCACTAGTTCTTTTTAATTTCATTCTTCCTCAAATAAGAAGCTGAAGCTGCAAATGTACCTGCATATATATTTTTTGAGAAACAGGGAGGAAGAAAGGGGACCCTTCATCATCAGCTACTAGCCATTGCAGTGCAGCTATCCCAAAGCCAGGGCAGGCATCTGATTAATAAAATTGAATCACTTGTAAATCAGTGGTGAAGTGTCAGGTCCTTGAATAGGTTGGAGGATTTATTCTAATGAAAGAATGGTAATAAAGAGACATTTACAACTGAAATGGGGATGGAAGTAATTAAGAGCTCCTTTGAAAACAGAAGGATAAATGAAGGAGTTGGATAAGGCTAGAGTGTTAATAGGAGGGGAAAAAACAGCTGCAGACCATTTGTCTTCTTGATTGGGTAACTTTATGGATTTTTTAAGGCAGTATTCTGTTGAAAACACTATGATAAACATAAATATATCTCCAAATGGCATGATAATGATTTCTGGAATCAGATGTCAAATATAAGAGTAAAATCACATTTAAAAGTCAGTGGCAAACAAAAATTATCTTTCTAGTACCAGATTTACTATAATCTTTGAAATTCTTAAATGCTGATATATAGAAACAAAGTATGTCAGGTTGTTTAGCAATAACATAATTTTCGTAATTTTCGTAAGCATAAGGTTACGAAAATTAAGATGTTTGAGGCGGGTTTAAAGTTCTATTGGTTCACATTGCAGTATTTAATTATTTTAGCTTAAATTTTATTACCCTTTCAGACTCAAATCAAATCCTTGCCTTAAGCACCATTGGCACTATTGTCACAACTCATTATTTGGCCATATCAATTGTATTGTGTACTTGGTTCACTTTTTATGTGTATATAGCTCATATTCCAAAATAAATGTAAAGTTTTTGTGAGAAGGATACACGTCCAACTATTCAGAGTTTTTTAAACATGGGAAAGTATTGGTTAGGAATCTTCAAGTAACACCCCCGCCCCCAAAGATCTAACTTGCCTAACCAGAAAAATAAAGGAAAAAAAATAAAGAAAAGAAATGTACTTGCACCAGTAAATCAAAGGTGGATTTTTTTTCAGATAATACTGGATTTGAGACTTAAGATAATTATATGAAAGCAGAAGCTCTTCACCTGAGAAGCTCAGTCCCCTCATTAGTATACAGAATGTGGTCCACCAAGCATTCCAAGGTAAACTTACAAACTGTTTCTGTGCTTCTATGTACTTTGTCATCCTTCTTGTTGCTGTTGACTCAGTTTCTTCATTTTTAGGATCATTTAGAATCCTAAATGATCATTTAGGATCATTCAACCAATGATCCTATTGTATTAGAGTGTATTATATTTTATTTATTGTACATATCAGGTATCATGCTCTCTTTCCTACTTGATTGTAATTTCCTGTGGCCAGTAAATGTTTATTGCATGAATGTCTGATGGCTGGAAGAAATATTTAAGTTAAATTAATTCTCTACTTAAAATTTTAAGTACAGAAAAAAGTTAAGGTTGAAAGTATGTTAATCAGATAAGAATATTATCATATATTTGTTGAATGGGATTAAAGTCTTAGTTTCCAGAAATCTAAAATAAAGATAACAACACTCCTTTTGTCACATTGGGTTTACATTGGATTTTAAGATAGTGTTTTTATATCACTTAACATAAATTTGGCTTATGTTAGACACTTCCTAACTGGGACCCATTAGTTTTAGTTTTATAGTTCTTAAAGCCAAACGAACAAACGTTAAAGGATCATGGAAAGTATTTTATAGGAGATTCCATTTCTAAATTTTATATTTTCAAAGTAGAAGTAAAACAAAATTAGAATTATATTTTTGCAAGGGAAGCCAATCCTTACATGGGAATTACCTATTTGAATAAAGGACAAAGCCATCACAAATTTCTTTAAAAAGTTACTCTAGGTTCTGAATTTTCTGTGCAAAAGAATAGACAGTTTGTATTATAGTGGGCCTTACATCTAGATGGGTGGCAACTATTAAATAAGAAAACAAATAAGTGAATGATGTGCTTTCCAATACTGATATGAAAATGGAAAAGGCTCGTTTATAAAAAACTAAAACCAACCAATCAACTAAAACCAACCAACAAAAAAAACAAAAAACAAAAAAACACCCTCTGAGAACAGCAGAGCCAGCCACAGGTGGTGAGAGAGAGAAAGACAGAGAGAGAGTTTTTTGTTGTTGTTGTTTGTTTGTTTGTTTGTTTTACTGGAGACAGTCCTGAATTTTACCAGACATACGAGGTTCTAATGGTAGTGAACTTGTGGTGTGACAGGGAACAGAAAATAAAGTCAGAAAGGTAAGGAGAGTCTTCAGGCGTAGTTAAGAGCTTTCATTTTATTCAAAGTACCATGGGAAGGCATAGGTGATATGCCTTCATGATGTGATTTATAAGACGAATATGAAAGTTGTGAAGAAAACAAGGACAGAAGTGAGAGCAGATGCTTGGTGGACATTAAGGATACTCTTGCAGGAATCCAGAGGAAGAAGGTGCCACAGGCGTGGGTGGAGAGAGAGAGGCATGGACATGTTTGGTCTATGTTTGAGTAGAGCTGTAAGGAGTCTTTGGTGGAATGATTATGAGGGATGAGGAAAGAATGCAATCAAGCACAATGATGCAAGAATTTGGGTTTTAGTGACCAGATGGACAGTGGGTCATTTTCTGAGATGAAGTAATATGAATATAAATATCATATTGATATCATGGTGTGGTCAACAAATAAAAAATGATTCACTTTAGATGACCTTAATGCAAGGAATTGAACCCTATTTTCCTTTTATTTCATGCCACAACAATTTATTAAATTTCTGTCCTATATTTTTGAAGTCACCAAAGACCACCTACCATGCATTGTTTGCCCAGACATAGTCATTCATTTTTCATTAAACATAGTTCACCACTATATCCCTTTTCACTAGATTGTATTTAAAAATCCCTTGTCCATTAAGTTATAATTTACATTTTAATATTCACTCATTTGAGTATTTATTGAGGACCTATTAAAAAAAAAAAAAGAAGCCACTAAGGATAAAATAAGTTATTTCTTAGAACTCCCTAAAAGTATAGATCAGGTGTTCTTGGCCTAAGCAAGGCAACCACAGCTCACACTCCAATCTCCCAACATTTGGTCTACCTCAAACTGGGGGAAAGCCAACATTTCAGTTAGAGTATTTCTTTATACAAAATGGTCTCCAGTCCTTAGGGCCAGTCCTCGAAGTTGTTTTCCTTTTGTATGACTACAGAGCACTTTGGGTATCTTAGTCTTCAGTATTAGTGTTCAGAAATGGTCCTCTCAGCTCATCTACAGGAATAGGCAATAGGTTTTTGTCTCTATAGTTTGTCTGGTGAATTTCCTAAAATAATGGGATTCCCTGGGTCTCAGTAGTAATAATTTCCAAAAAGAAGACCAAACAAGCATTAAAAAAAATAAAATATTTTCCTTACTGGTCAACTACATTCTCTCTCTGTCTCTCTCTCTCACACACATACCACACACACACACACACACACACACACACACACACACACAAAAACATATACTTATAAGAAAATAAAAGCATTTTTCAACCTAAGTGAAATCCTGTGTTTGGATCACACACCAGTATATTTTAAAATATAGAAACAACAAAATAAACATACTTTAAAAAGTTAAAACAAAGCAAATAATAGGATAGAATAATAAAAAAAAAAATCAGGCTACATTACAATAAAGGTGCAATGAAAAAAATTGACTTAAAAAGTAAGTAAAGTAAAACCTAAGGAAAAAAAATCATCCAAGTCATTGAAATATAACAAAATAGAGAAAACCCTAATCTAAAAGATTATAATGATTAAAGGTAAAGTGTTACATATGTTGACTTAAAAAGTTTAATATAAACCTACTAAGTCAACATTGTTACACAAGAAAGCAATTTAAAAATTATTTCAAAAAGAACTGTGGATAACATATTAGAGTAAGCTACTAAGAAACAAAAGCATGTTTTCAGAAGAAATTGGTTCAAAAGAAAGTACAAAAGGTAGATAACAGTTACTCAAGGTCAAGCTCACATTCTTCATAGAGATGGAAGTTCCAGAAGACTCTAGCATATTTTTTCTAATAAGACTCATAGTTCCTTGTTCTCCAACTACTGAACACATGTCTTGAGTGTCAAGACTCAATGACACAGAACAGGGTTCTTGTCCTCACCTCTTATTACAGCCCAGCTCCTCTGGCCTGTCCTGTTTTCATGGAGCACCCTGCACGTGACCTCAGAATGTCTCCTCGGCTCACAGGAGACAAGGACCTTTGGAAGTCTGCTTTCCTGGACTGGTTTATTCTCTTTGCCCCCAAATGCAAAGAAATTTCCACCTATGTTGTTGAGTCTGTTTTTCAAGTCATAGGCTTCAGACTGATTGTTTTCAAGATAAAATGTCACTGCCACAGCAATAGAGGTGCTTTTGAAAACTAAAGGAACTGTAAAAGCCAGTTCTAAATAACTTAATCTGGCTTTGGGCAGAACATATAAAACACTGATGAAAGCACCACTTTTTCAGGTGGGAGAATGAAATAGAAAAATCAAATGTCTTGCCTAGTGGCCTTCTGTTTAAGAAGTAAAAACAGTATTAGCCCACTGTTTTCTAACCCAATGTTTACTATTCTAACACAACTTTTAGAGTGAAGCAGCTCAGTTTTGAGATGCTTTTCCTGAAAACCATTTTTAATGGAAACTAACAAGTCTCTAATATGAGGTAAAATTACACATTAAGATAAATTTAAAGAACAAAACACCGTTGTCCTTTCATATTTGTGTATTTGAAACAGAATCAAACAAATTTCAGTGGTGTCATGAAATTTTACTTTATCTGATAATTTTTGCCAAATGAGACATCACTACATATTTAAATCCATGTCAAATAGTTTCCCATTTGCAAGTTCTGTTTTTTAAAAAAGTGCATTATTTTAAAATAAATGTTTCCAAACAGAAGGGCCCTGGCACTTTTGATCTGGACAAGCATTTTCTCTTGCTGGTGGAGTTTTTGGCCATCCACAGGGGAGTTCAGGAGCAGTGGGAGCACTTCACTCTACTCTCTGCGGCTAACACCAGCACTGCAGAACTTTGTGGTGGCCACACAGAAATGCTTCCTCAGCCACATGTCAAAGCCAGTCACCCTCATTCCAAAGGGAGAAGGGGAAGGAAAGGTGTGGAAAGTACCATCACAGAAGAAGGTAAGGATAGAAACCAAGTTGTTAGTCACTAATTCACTGGTTTTGCCAATCTCTCCATCTGAACTTTAGTAAAAGAAACTGGTAAGACACAGGCAAGGCCCCAAGGTGCAAAGCAAGGTCTAGAAGAGCAAAGTCAAGGGCTGCTTTCTGTGGTTGAGCCCCAGAGGAACTATTTGTTTCATTCCAGTGGGATATTTAACTTGGCATCTTCATGGGTGTTAAATCAGAAACCCCTGTAGCTGACATTTCCTATCTAAGTTTTGAAATGCAAACACTTCACGTACCCAGTTAATGCAATAAAACCTCAATACAGCAATGACCTGCTTTGGGATCAGTGTTCCTTGACTTGCTCTCACCATCAACCTGGAAGTGCCAGTGTCTGTTAACATGTAAATAACATACATATTATTGATTTCTTATATGTACTATTTGTAGGGTGTCAATCAATAAAGATCAGAACTAACAAAAAATTTTCCCCATGTTTAAAATGACCTATATGGATCTGTGGAAATGTATATAAAAAGAAAACATTATTGGTTTTCTTGGATTGACATCATCAATAAGTTTACAATATATGATACATTTATCTTACAATATTTTAGAAAATGAGACAAACCTCAAACATTGCCAAAATGGGAAATTCCAATGTTTTTGAGTAGGACATCAATTTTGTAATTCTCAAGGACTCACTGAAAATTTATAATTAACTATCATGGTCTGGGAATTCCATTGTTTCCTCTTAAACTTGAAAAGTATAAACTTTTTAGTACACATTTCCCACACTAGGGTCAATCAGCAAAAACAGTTAATGTTAATTGTGCCAACTTAACAACAGGTGAAATAATCAGAAAAAGGGAATATTCAGGTAGTGAAAGTGAAAGGAAGTGTGAACTATCAACAGGATAACTGTTGTCACTCTTGACATTTCTAATTCTTAGACTCAAGGGGGCACCAATTAATACCTGAAAATAAAATCTAAAAACCCACTTAAAGGATATTATATGGTAATAGAAAGACTTGTTAGAGAGCCTGGAGAACCAGTAGCCTCATGACCCAAAACAAGATGACTGCCATTATGCTGATATTACACCTCATGCAATTAGTGCAAGTGCCAATTAGTCTCTAGAAATGGCAGAGCAGGTATACTTTCAGCTGTTAAATAGCAGAATGAATTGGAAAAGACAGAGAAAGAAGTGACACATTGCAGCATAGAGCTGCATAAAGCAGATTTAGACATAAAACAGATTCTTATTATAATTTCATAAAAAGAGAAACAGCTTGAAAAGAACTGTTTTAACAAGTTTTTTTTTCAAGTCTCTGGTAACTTATTCTATGATCTTACATTTCTATGGCTTCCTTTTCCATGTAAATTTTGGCCTCATTTTATAAAATGACATTTAATTTCTGCTCGGTGAATCTGGCTTCAGTTTATAAGTTCTAATACAGCATTCTATGGTGGAATTCTGAAGTTATATTCTGAAGTTTAAAGAATGCCAAAGCATAGTACGATGTTAGCACACCAAAATATAATCCTACTAGATTATAATTTTGTGACAGCATGTAAATCAAGGTAGGTCAACTGCTCTAAAACAATCACTAATTTTGGTGGCTTATTAAAATAAGTTTATTTCTCACTCACACCATAGTACAATATAGGGAGAAATCAGGAAAACATTTTAAACATATAATTAAAAAGTCCGGATGATTCATTCATACAGTAGGCAAAGGAATAAAGGACAGCTAAATATTTTGTATTAGCAGCTTGGGTGTATGGTGGCATCAACTAGGAAGATGAGGAAGATTGATAAAGGGAAAGGAAAGAATTTCAGTCTGTGCACCTTGGAATCAGGATGGTATCATTGCAGAATTAATAATCAACTTCATCAGGAGACATCAAATGGCTAGAATTATTCACGTGCATAATGACAGAGAGGTTTCTGCAGGAAGTTTTCTCTCATCGTGGGCTTAGTTCTGCATTCACAACAAGGAATGACTTATTAAAGAATGACTTAATAGAGAAATTAAATGACCTTTGGTAGAGTAGGAAGTAACCTATCCATATCTCTGCTGGCTGAAGGGAAATTTCTACTTTATGGTGTAAGCTTATAATCTTTTCATTTTAGGGTGTGTTCTGACTTGGCATGGAAGACTTCTGTGGTATTAACCAACTATGTGCACAATGACAAAATTTAAGGTCATAAATTTGAAGGGAATTAGAAGTTTGTCACAAAAATGCCATTTGACCCAAGCATTCAGTTGAAGGTCATTGGGTAGGAACAAAGTAGGCAATATTAATTAGCACTCTAATAAAACTTTTCTACAAATAAAAATTACAGAAATTCTTAAGTTCACTCTGTCCTGTTATTAACATGCTACTTTTCTTTGAGGTCTTTTTGTTTTTCTCACTATTTTAAATAAAATAAAAGTTGAAATAGTTTAAAATATATTATGTCATTTTATAATCTGAGTTGATCATATGTAAGTAGATTAATTAGCAGTATTTTATTTATCCAAGTTTGCTCTTGTGTCCATGTCATGGTATAACACAGCTTTTGTGATGCTAGCATAAGTCTAGTAATTGTAGTTCTGATTATTTACAGTAACTTAACATTTATCATGTTGCGTATGTTTTGAAAGTGGTTTGCAGAGAAGGTCAGCATCAAGAGGGACAGTGGAGTATACCTAAACCTAAGTTTTTGATGTGTGTCCATTATTGTGAAGTAGTTATTAAACTACTAAAATGACTAAAGAAAAAATTTAATATGAAGTTCAGAAATGAAGAACAAAATTATTTAATATGATATCCAGTCCAATTTGACAATAGAAGTGAAATATATTGCAGATGGAGCCCAATAAATCCTCACATATAATTCTCCTCTATTTTGCTTTCTCCATCCCTACAAAATTAAGATAACTATGAGGATCTAAATAAAAGCAGCATGAATTCTGGATGACTTCTTGGAGCAGTCTTCCTTGTACTTTTTCTCTGTCCCTGGGACTATGATGTAAGTAATAAACTTTCATTATAATCAGGCACTAAAATTAGTAGGGATTTTAGAGCTGTGTAGCTACCTTGATTATATACCCTCACAAAGTTATAATCTAGATGAATTATAATATGGTGTGATAATACCATATCATGTTTTGACTTTTAGTTTTAGAATATAATTACTCCACCATGAAGTGCTGTATCAGAACCTATAAACTGAAACCAAACTCATATGAGGAAAATTAAGTTTCAGTTTGACATGGTTTTAATGAAGGATAAACAAATAATATTTCAAATACTTACATACCAAACATAAGGCACTATGAGAGGTAAATTTTGGGACGATTTCAGCATTGCAGACATTTTTCTTTTAGATTGAGACAGCAGTTTTCCACACCCATGTGTTACGATTGGAAAAAAATATTTTACAAGGTTAAGTTTTTGGTGTTTTTAAAAATGTACTGGTTAAAGAGTATAAATAAAATTCTCCACTCTGTAAATATGACAGAACCATGGAATCCTTCAGGAGCAAGAACAATGAGTTTCTTTAGTTTAAATGATTTCCTAAAGGTATTAATACCATTTAGAACTAATAAATGAACTGATTTTAAAATTATTTAGATTTCCCCTTGCTTAAAGTTGAATTCTTATGGGTGGAAACTTCTAGCTACTGAACTTACTTCTAATATCTACTGCTACATGAAATGAAGCGGACAGATCATCTACATACCAGCTGTGGGGACATTATATACCAAGTACCAAGGTGCAAAAGTTATGCATTCCATTCTAAATTATTTCACATATATTCCCAGCTTCTTAAATTTTGAAGTACGAAGTTTCTATAAAATTTAAATCTCAGATATGTATTATTCAGTAAATATTAGCTTTAAAAATTAATTGTATTTTATATTTGATTAATATTTGTAAACACCAAATAGTACCAGATTATAATCACTTCTTTTTTTTTTTTACCAAAAAAATGTTCCATTGTTTTTAGGTTTTCAAGGAAACAAGTTCAGAGTATAGATTGTTTTTATTGTCCATTTACTTTCCATTTTATGTAATTTTGTTTTTATTTTTATTATGTTATCGTATTTTGTTCAGGCTATATTATTACTGGTCTTTTTCTAATATCTTAAGTTAGTTATCTCATCTTATTGTGTAGCACAACTTTTAAGTTTTATGAAGTTCACTTTAGCTACATTTTTATCAGGGTTGTGCAACTTTTGGTCGTATTCATTTCATATATTAAAATATTTTCACTGGGTACAGTGGCACATATCTGTAATCAATCCCAATAACTCAAGGGGCTGAGGCAGGGGGATGGCAAATTCAAAGCCAGCTTCAACACTTAGTGAGACCTTAGTTTCAAAATAAAAAGTGGGCTAGGGATGTGGCTCACTGCTTAAGTGCCCTACGTTCAATTCTTGATACCAAAAAAAAAAAAAAAAACCCAAAAAACAAACAAACAAACAAAAAAAAACATGGATGCAAGCTTGGTTCAACATCTGGAAATCAATAAATGTAATTTATCACATCAATAGACTCAAAGTTAAGAATCATATGATTATTTCAATAGACGCTGAGAAAGCGTTTGATAAAATGCAACACCCTTTCATGCTCAAAACACTAGAAAAAATAGGGATAGTAGGAACATACCTCAACATTGTAAAGGATATCTATGCTAAGCCCACTGCCAACATCATTCTAAATGGAGAAAAACTGAAAGTGTTCCCTCAAAAAACTGGAACCAGACAGGGATGTCCTCTTTTGGTACTTCTCTTCAACATTGTGCTTGAAACACTAGCCAGAGGAATTAGACAGACCAAAGAAATTAAAGGAATTCGAGTAGGAAAAGAAGAACTTAAGCTGTCACTATTTGCTGATGACATGATTCTATATTTAAAGGACCCAAAAAACTCCACTAGAAAACTTCTAGAACTAATAAATGAATTCAGCAAAGTGTCCGGATATAAAATCAATACACATAAATCTAATGCATTTATTTTCATAAGTGATGAGTCCTCTGAAAGAGAAATTAGGAAAACTACTCCATTCACAATAGCCTCAAAAAACAATAAAATACTTGGGAATCAATCTAACAAAAGAGTGAAAGACCTCTAAAATGAAAACTATAGAACACTAAAGAAAGAAATTGAAGAACACCTTAGAAGATGGAAAGATCTCCCATGTTCTTGGATAGGCAGAATTAATATTGTCAAAATGGCCATTCTACCAAAGGCTCTACACAGATTTAGTGCAATTCCAATTAAAATTCCAGTGACATTCCTCATAGAAATAGAGAAGGCAATCATGAACTTCATCTGGAAGAATAAGAGACCTCGAATAGCCAAAACAATCCTGAGCAGAAAGAGTGAAGCAGGAGGTATCACAATACCAGACCTTAAACTGTACTACAGAGCAATAATAAAAAAACGGCATGGTACTGGCAACAAAATAGACAGGCAGACCAATGGTACGGAATAGAAGACACAGAGACAAACCTACAAAAATACAGTTACCTCATACTAGACAAAGGAGCCAAAAACATACATCGAAGAAAAGATAACCTGTTCAACAAATGGTGCTGGGAAGACTGTAAATCTACACGTAGTAAAATGAAATTAAACTTATTCTCACCCTGCACAAAACTCAACTCAAAAATGGATCAAGGACTTAGGAATTAGACCAGAGACCCTGCACCTCTGTAGAGCCTACAGAGTAGGAGAAAATCTTTACCACATGCACTTCAGATA
>JAJEJO010005165.1:1217779-1340420 GCA_020662805.1 Glaucomys volans | reverse complement strand
AGAACTTACAAAACTTTACACCAAAAATATAAAGAACCCAATCAATAAAGGGGCCAAGGATCTGGACAGACACTTTATAGAAGAGAATGAACAGGCAATCAATAAGTATATGAAAAAGTGTTCAACATCTCTAGTAATTAGAGAAATGCAAATTAAAACAACTCTTTCATCTTACTCCAATTAGAATGGCTTTTATCAAAAACACAAAAAATAATAGATGTTGGTGTGGCTGTGGGGGAAAAAGGCACACTTTTACATTGCTGGTGGAGTTGTAAATTGGAGCAGCCACTCTGGAAAACAGTCTGGAGATTCCTCAAAAATCTTGGAATGGACCCACCTTTTGACCCAGTTATCCCACTCCTTGGTTTATACCCAGAGGACTTGAAATTAGCACACAACAGTAATACAGCCACATCAATGTTTATAGCAGCTCAATTCACAATAGCTAGACTGTGGAACCAACCTAAATGCCATTCAACAGATGAATGGTTAAATAAGCTGTGGTATATATATACAATGGAATACTACTCAGCCATAAAGAATAATAATATTATGGCATTTGCAGAAAAAAAAGAAAAAAAAAGTCAATCCATTATATTTTCTTCCTTGATCCATGGTACTTATGTCCATCTCTTGAAATTTGTTTAGAACTGCTGTATACCCCAGCATTTGGTGATAAATTGTGTGCTATTTTTGACTTGTGGTTATTTTCATAAATGCCTAATGAGTTCTTCAAATGAAAGTGTAGTCTCTACTCAGATGCAATATTTTATATATTTTTATTGTACTAAGCTTGTTGATTGTGTTATTCAAATTATATGCTTCTGTTTTTGTCTTCTTGACCTTTTAATTATTGCATTGGTGTTAATATCTCTGGTTAATATGATCTGATTTTCTCTTTGGAATTCTGATCCTTCTTCCTTCATATTGAGTTTATTCTTTTAGGTACATTTAAGTTTCAAATTGCTTTATCTTCATGGTGAATTAAAATGTCTTCATATTTAAAAATTATGCACATGATTTTTAATGTGCTTTCTTTCTCATTTCTTTTGTACTCGAGAATTTATTTCATTCCTACATAGTAATAACTGAAAGGGTTGAATTTAATTGCATCATCAAATTGTGTGCTTTTTATTTTCTTAACTACTTTGGATTATTATTGCTTATATCCATATTTACCATTATGTGTCAGAAAGTTGAGTACATTGTTTCTGTTCTCTTAGTTATTTCCTTGGAAATTTCATCAGATTTGCTTAATCCAAATGAAAGGTTAATGAACATATTTGCCCTCTTCAAGTGTAATATAAAATCTTTGAAACACTTTAAATTCAACCATTCTCAGAAAATTATTGGTATTTCCTAGATAATTTAATTCAATTTTTAAAAAAGCAATTAGGATTTTATTCTTGTTTAAAATAGTTGATATATGTTTAACTTCATGTAAAAATTTTATCATCTAATTAATCATTCAATTTTGCATCTCAGAACCCTGTTTTGTTTCATTTCCTTCTAATAAAATTAATCCCTTTAGAAGTCCTTCTCATGAGGGAAAAGGCAAACTCAATTTTCATTTATCTGAAAAATTACTTTAAAAGACATTTTTGCTTGATAGTCTTCTTGATTTACAATTATTTATTTGTCAGGACACTAAAGATGTTGCTACCATCATGTGATTTTTTTTTAAAGATAACTGCATTTATTTGTTTTTAGGTACCTTACTTCATATTGTACCTAATTTCTCCCTCTGCTATATTCTTGATTTTTTTACATCTTCGAGCTTATTACTTCTCTTGTAGATTATTTATGATGTTGTTTAAAATTATGCTTTTATAATTTTTTATGGTTTTCATGTTTTGAAGTTGATACACACATCTTTCAAATCTTGTTGAATATCTTATCCTTTCTTCTACACTATCCAACTTTGTATTCCATTTCTATTTCTCTAAATAATTGAATATGTTTTTTAAAAATATAAATCAGATAATTCCAAAAGCTGAAGTTGTAGAAAAACTAAAATCAAACAGATAAAGCAAAATTGAGACACCCTAAAATACTAGGCAGAAAGGACATAATAGACAGGTTCTGCCTCTGTACCTCCTGATAAACTTTTGACCCTGAGTAAGCTGTAATCCTTTTCCTAGCACATACTGAAGCACCACCAAGCCAGAGCTTGCTACATCCTGCAGTTTATGTGTGAGAGCTATAGTTTTCATTAGAGCAGAACATTCCAAGCCCATTCTTAGCCATCTGGGTCATCTTGCCCCTAACTCCCTTCCTTTCCCAAGAACATCTTTGCTTTTGTCTTTTCCCCCTCCTTTTCTGAAACTACTTCATGCATAGTCTTTAAATCACTCAACCCCTCTCTTAATAAGATAGCTTGCTATCCTGATTGTGTCAATCCAAATTCCTAGTAAACACTTCCCAGTCATGGGTTTTGCTTTAAAACTTATTTGAATTCTCTAAGACCCAGAGCACACAATTAGCTTGCCTGAAATTTTTGTCTCCCAAGTTGCAAATCTGATTATTCCAAATACGCTCTTTTGCTTCTTCATCAGTTTGTGCCTCTATTTCTCCTAAGAGTCCAAAAAAAAAAAATCATGGTGAATCTGGTTGGATTTGTTTTCAATTATTTCATTAGTGGTGCCTGCTTTTATTCTGCATTTACTTTTTTTTTTTTTTTTGCCATATTAACTGATATTTTTGAGGTGTAAGTTAAAAGTAAGAATTCCTCCAAGAAAGATTGGTACCCTCTGCCAAAGGCCTAACAGAACTATCAATATAATACTTCTTTATTTTCACCTTACATTATTTGAATTTAAACAAGCAATAAGAGTAAATTCAGGCTGCAAAATCTTATAAAGACTAGATAGACTGCAAGTCTGGATTTTTAAGATGTACCTTTTCTTATCTTTTTCCTCTTCTTTTTCCCTTGCCTCCTGATTTTCTTTCCTATCTCCACATGGGCAAAGAGCATGATTATTTCTAGCTCCTTCAGTGATATTTTATGCCTGTATCTGCTATTATTTATCACATATAGGATAAACTCTAGATTCTTCTCTTATCTATGCTCCATGAAACTAAATTCAAAGTAAAAGAGCAATGGAAAACTTCCTCAAGATGAAAGCCAACTTTATTGATCCCCTTATCTCTTTTGGTTCTTTGCCTCCTTTTATTTTGGGCTTTTAAATATTACTAACTATATTGCCTGTATAACATGTAACTATTAAAATATGACATTTACATTTTAACCAGTATTTTTTTTAATTTTTGATGGGGGAAAGATCTGCCAGAACATAGAAAGTATACAGTCTGCAATATTACCAAGAAGAAAATGGGAAAGATAAGAACTGGGTGGTGAATTTGAATTTCTTTATTAACTAGGAGGTATAAAATATAGGAACATCTATTCTGAATTTTAGAATTTTAAAAAATGTGGAAGAAAATATACTTATTTCCAAAAACAATTAACAAACTAAATACATATAGACATGATGGAAAAAACAGTGGAATCATATAGCTTAAAGTAAAATTTAACTGTAATCCAGAGGAACATGTTGATATAAAATAAGCCGAGTGTCCTTTCCTTTCTTCTGTTTTTGTTGTTGTTGCTACTGCTGCCGTTACTTAGCTCTAGAAAAATGCAGAACCAGACCAGCAGCTTGAAACATTATCAATTAAATTTTCTCATTAGCTATATTTGGTTCCTTAATTGGCCTTTTTGACTGTGCAATTTCAAGTGATAATTATTTGTGGCACTAGCCCATTCCTATATCAATGTTATCTCTTAATTAATTCAAGAAATTGACTTAACATTTTTTGCCATCTTCAGACACAGAAGTAATTTGTGAGTTACTATTCCTCAGACAGCACAGTCAGCAGCAGCACTTTGAAAAATGACAGTAAGAAAGTCCAGTCTCACGGATGTTAACCACCATAGCATTGATAATGATCTTAGAGAAGCTTCGCTCAGGAAGAAGTGTACGTATTTGATGTGAAACCAAAAAAACACATGCATGTAGATGAGAAGATGAGAGAAGCACAAAAAACTAGAGAAGATATGAATTAATCTTCAAGAAATGGTGCTCCATTCTCTAGATATACCTAAGTCCAAGAACACTATTTCTCCTGTTCCTCACTCTTTCCAAATCATTCTTAACAATTATTTTCCTATATTTATTATTCAAGTCATTTTGCAAACAACCTAATATGACAAAAGGCAGAAATGCTTATGTTAGTTGCTAAACTGGAAATAGGAAAGGGTGAGCCTTTAAATTTCCACACGACAATGTCTTGGGGATTGCTACTTTGGGGTACTACTTCCTTTACTCTGGCAAAGAAAGAAGTCCAGGCTGCCACAAATAACGCAGAGTCTCTCCTCAGGATAGCACACTCACAACATGAAATGAAAAATAAGAGAAGACTAAATAGAAAGCTTGCAATATGAGTCTTAAACCATCTAATATGTTATATAAAGGTGATATTCTATACACATTTTCATAGAGCAGGAATATGAAGAACACTGAACAAGCTAGAAAATATTCAGTATAATAAGTAAAGGAAAATAATATGCACTTAGTAGAAAGCAAAGACAGAACCTATCAATATTAAGAAGGAAATAATTGCATATGAACTAATATAAAAGAATTAGTGGAAACATTATTTGTTAAATATGGGATTACGAAGGGTGCTGTTTATTAACAAAGCAAAAATAAAAAATAAATAGTTGTCATATATGTTCATCATCCCACTTAGATTATTTAATTCCTATAAATAAATTTTTGTATGAAATGTGAACCAATATAAAGAAGACTTGACTAACTGGAAATAAATGCTATGTTTCTGCTCTGAGATTTTTGAATTATGAAATTATGTCAATTCTTCACATATTAATTTATAAGTAGAATTCAATTCAAATCAATGGACTTTTTCTTCAGGTTTTTATTTTTGTACCTGAATGCAATTCTGAAGTTTAGCTGAATTATATATAGTCTATAATAGTCAAATATATTTTGGAAAAAAGTAGTAAGAGTTATTTTTAAATTAAATCTAAGCACTTTCTTAATGAGTTGCCTGTGTGGAAGAATGTCACAAGAACAGATAAACTAGCTAGCAAAATAAAAACAAAGCATTACATACATCCTTTACATACATACATAAATGCCTTCATATAAATTATACACATTACATACACTATCACACACATTATTTAAGTAGGCAAAAGAGATACAGGACAAAATGTTAAAAATAAAAAAATTACAAGTAACATTTGTAGTGCTCACACAGTATTAATTTTAAAAAAGCATAGTCAAGCAATAAGTAAATACTGCTTTTATTAATTAAACTGAAAAATATTAAGAAATAACTTCATTGTTAAGAAAAAAAAGGTATCTAGTACACTGATGTTGGAACTACAGTTTGGTAAGATATTTTTAAAAGCCAGTCTTGTAACGTGAAAGAGTTTAAAATATAAATGACATTATATTTGTTATTTGTTAAGGGGAAATGAGTATTAAATGAATTCATATAGGTAAAGTGCTTAGAACAGTGCTCAAGATTATTACTGATATACTTATTTTTTGTTTTCTACAATAATTTGGCTTTTCTGTTAAGCCTGTCTAATAAACCTTAATTTTGTTCCTTGTGTTTGCTTCTTTATTTATAAACATTTATTTTCTTAGAACAGGAAGTTAACAACCTGATAAAAATCTCAGAGCTTCAAAAGCCCTTATGCTAAAACTGGAATTCACAGACTTCTAAAAACATGTTGTTCATCTGGTCTGAACTATCTTCTTTTCTGAAACGGTTAACAATTACACAATGTCCTATTTCTTTGTTTTCAAAATAGAAAGATTAATTCTGAATGAGGATGTGGAAAGCAACACAAGGCTCCTCCTAAATGCTTTCACACATGTGCTAAGTGTTTGGACTATCAGCTGTGTGAAATATAAAGGCATATAAAGTGATCACACTGATATTACATGTGGGGAATAGTGAGGACCTGGGGACCAATGGCCTTGCTAAAGATCTGGGTCCTATCAGTATATTGTTCCAAATAGATTCAATTTCACAAGTTTTGCCTATCCCAGCATAAATAGAAAGCAAAAGATGGTAACCCTAAGGTCATGGTATTGATAGAATTTAGAAACCTCTTTTTGATTCATTGAGTTTTCTATTTGGATGTCAGAGAAAGAGGTCAGGCAGACTTTGGATTACAATGAATCTTAGTCAAGAACAAGTTTGAAGAAGTTGTCTAAGGTATGAGGGGAAAGTACCCAGGAATCTTGAAATGGTAAATTTTTTCTGCCTTCTAGCTTTCAAAACCTCTTTATAGTCTTTTACTGGTTTTACACCCAGGACTGTCTTTCTCCAAGACCTGGAATCATCCCTTAGAAATGCAACCTTCAAGGAAGATGGTGTCTTTATCTTCTGAACTCTATGGGGATGTAGAAGCCCAAGTTCTCTGAGCACCTTTCTTCAAGTTATGAAACTCTCTCTCCTCATGAAGACGAGAGTCTACTTTTCCTTGGAAAGTCAATCAGCAAACACAGATGGCCGAAAGTCCCCCTCCCACGCTTTGAGTCAGCAGAATTAAGATCGGACTGAGTCTTGAGTCTCCTCTATTGTAAGAGCTTTGAGTAAAGTCTTCCCTGCATTTTTAGTAATCCAGTACAATTGGCTTTGATAGAGGCATAGCATGTCTTGTTTCTGCAAAACATCCTTTTCATTTTTACATAAATTATTAAATCTACTTCATTTGATCTTGCCTCAATTTTTTAAAATTGAAAAACATTTGTTGCCACTTAACATTATTTCTTCTATGTTTCTGTACCATTTATCTTCCTCTTACTTCTTATGAAAGTTCTCTAAACCCTGCTGGGGTTGCTAATTGCAAAGGCTAAGTAAAATCTGATTTGCAAAACTTTGCATCTGAAAAACCACTGTCAAATTGTCAAATTCTTTTACAGACTATTTCGCCCTTTCCTTGTTTTCCTTTATTAAACATATGAACAATTTCAGGCCTTTCAGAGCCTTAATTTTCCTTTCAGACTGGGATGTGAAGAAGTGGTATGAAATTAGTGGGCCAACATCCTGAAAGATTAGTCCGACCACTCTATACACATAATTAGAACTAATTGAATTAGTCCCACTCCTAGCAAAGAAGTAAAATCAATATTATAATTAAAACTGCATTTCTGTATAATTGGATTTTCAAATGAAACCTGAAAAAGGGGGAGGAGTGGAAAGTGATTCTTATGTGTAGAAGTAATTAATATTTGTATTAAGTTTATATCTTTAAAATAATCCTACAGGAATTTGTGGCAATATCCTCAATTTCATTAGCCAGAGCTGATTGCAAGAGTTCTTCAGTTTAATCCTTAAAGAAATCATGCTCTCAACAAAAGCCTTCCTGTCTGTTGCTAGTGAACTGCCTGTATAACTGGCTTGCTTCTTCTTACTTCAAATATTTCACTCAAGTTCAGCATTGAGGGTCTTAGGACTGCTATTATTTGATATGAAGTATTCCTCAAAGACTCAAGTCAGAAATTTGGTCCTTATTATGGTTTGGTTGTGAGTTGTCCCCCAAAAGCTCATGTGTGAGACAATGTAAGAAGGTTCAGAGTAGAAATGACTGTGTTTTGATATTCTTAACCCAATCAGTGAATTAATCCCCTGATAGGGATTAACTGTGTGGTAACTGAAGTGGTAGGGTGTAGCTAAAAGAGCTGGGAATTAGGGGCTTTGCTTTGGGGTATATATTTATATCTGGCAAGTGGAGCCCTCTCTCTTTGATTCTTGATCATCATGTGAGCTGCTTCCCTCGGCCACACTCTTCCATCATGATGTTCTCACCTTATCCCTGAGGAATAGAGCCAGCTGTCTATGGACTGGGACCTCTGAAACTGTAAGCTCCTCAAACTTTTCCTTCTCTATAATTGTTCTGGTTGGTCTTTTAGTCATAGTGGTCAAAAGCTGATTAAAACAGTCTGCAGTACAGCAATGCTCAGAGGTAGGATTTATGGCAAGTGATTGGATCATGAGGGCACTAACCACTTCAGTGGATTAATCCATTGATGGATTCACAATATGAATGGAATATTGATAGATGGTGTAGGCTGTGAGAGGTGGGTCCTTGATGAAGGAAGCAGATCACTTGGGGGCATGCTCTGGAAGGTTTTTTTTATTCCCAGTCCCTTTCTTTCTATCTTTCTCTGCTTCTTGGCTGCCATGAGCTGAGCTGCTTTCCTCCTCCATGCCCTTTTGCCAGGATATTCTGCCTCACCTTGGTCTGGTCCAAAGCAATAGAGCCAGCCAACCATAAAATAAATTTGACTAAAATAAATTTGAGTCATGAGCCAAAATAAATTTTGCCTCCTTTAAGTTGTTTATGTCAGATACTTTGGTGTCAGTGGGGAAAAGCTAACTAACACCAGGATCATTTTATTCAGTGTGATTTTTTAAGTTTTTCTTGAGATTATTTTTTTTCTAGAACAAAATATATCAATCCAAATAGGACTGGGCAGCTTAACAATTGATCCATTAGTTCTTTTCCTGGAAGTCACTGACTTCCCTTCAAGTGCTTTTGTCACCATTCTAAATATAAATGGAATTCCCTTTTACAGTGTAATGTTATAAGACAGTCACAATTTATTTAAAAAAATAGTAACATGATTCAGATCCTAAGAACATAGTTTGACATGGCTCTTCTCTCAGAACTTAGTGACTTAAAAGGTTTAATAAATTAACATGTGTAAAGTCACAAGAGTCACTTTCTTAACAATCTTCCAGAAGATTGTTAAATCCTGTGTTGGGAAAGAGGAAAATACATAGAAAATTAGTTTTACTCTCAAAGAGTTCTGTGTAATTTGGAATAGTATATGTTATGAATCAAAAAGTAAAGATGAAAAAAAAGACAGTGTAGTACACATGTTGAATGATTGTCAGAAAGCAATAAATATGCACACATACTAAACTGGTGACATTCTCGAAAAATTTTGAAGACCTGGTTCTGATCATTGATAGCACATAAGCCAGTTGATTCCTGGGCACATAAGCCATCTAAGGTCATAATGTTCTCATTTGTAAAGAGAACTGTGGAACTAGATTAGAATGCTCCTTCCAATTCTGAAATTCAGTGGAATTCAGAAGAGGGTGATCATACTTTGGGACAATGTGCTCATGCATGATTTCATGAAGCATATGAAAATAAACTAAACACTGAAAAGACTAGGGGATAAAAAGGGAGACAATGTGAGCAAATTAAAGAATTGCCATTTCTGTTTTATTCACTTTGGTGTCCTCAGAGCTGGCCACAATATCTTACACACACCTAGCAATTATATAATATCTACTTACTGAATAAATGAATGAATTAGAAGCTGCTCCCATTGCTTACAAGTGGGGTAACATCTAAAGGCTCACAGTCTGTATTCACTTCAAGACTCCCAAGCATAGAAATTAATCAACCAAAGAGATAGATTTGTATGAAAACATTCTTCAGAGCCTCATAATGGATGAAACTTAGAACTTTTTCATCTCAATCTGTTTTCCCTTCTAGTTTGTATGCTAAAAGCTTATTTTGAAATTTATAAAGATATATAATTGATATATGACAATATTCAGAAACCCATGAAATTTCCTTTTTTAAAAAAATAATATTTATATATATTTTAATTGTCAATGGATCTTTTATTTTATTTATTTATGTGGTGCTAAGTATCTAACCCAGAGCCTCACACATGCCAGGCAAGCACTCTACCACGGAGCCACAACTCCAGCCAGAAATTTCCTTTTTGACATCAGCTCTACCCCACACAAGTTCCTAAATTGCTTTGAACTTGATCTGAAATATGTACTTGGCTCTACCTTCTTTTCTGCCATGCTCTTTTGTCATGCTCTTGACTTGAGTTCTGCATTTCCATTGCAACTTTTCAGTTTTTCAACCTTCAGAAGTAATCCTCATATAAATTATGGATATGTTCTGAAATGTCCCCAGTGTTCAGGCATCCCCCACAATCATCCCTAGAATTCTAGTTCTCAGTGTACCTTCTTTCTGCTCTGATGAGACCTTGGGGGTGCTTTTAACCAGTTATCTGCAGGATCGATTTTGGATGCTAAAGTAAAGAGCACATTGTTTTGATTTCCCTTGAGTTTGCTGAAGTTCTCATATCTAAAATAAAAGTGACCTGAAAGGACATCTTTGCTTGCATATCAGTTCTTGGCAATAGATAAATTGTTTCTCTATAGCTTTCTCAGAGAATTTTATGTTGGATCAGTTTTTAACTTAGAGAGCATTCTCTTTTGAGTAATACGTTTTCCAATGTGTCACATCTTGAGATTTATTGCACTAATACATCATCAGAGTGGCAGCTGGCCCTGATGATGTATAGCTTAATACATCATCAAAGCAATTTCTCATTCAGGTTACATATTACATAGAGGTGTTAGTGCTTGTATTTTAAAAAATATATATATAGCTTACAATAAATAAAAGAAGATTCCTGAGAGTTTTCAAAACTCTCAAATATGTTCCAAATCTACATGAGCAATAAAACTAGCATTGGGTCCAAATAATAAGGGTATCTGCCAACCCTTCTCTGCATAGCTACTCATGTTTTCTTTCTAAGATTTTATTTTTTAAACAGGAAATTTGTGCACTGCATAAAGAATCAAAACAGTACAAATGTACATACAAAAAATATTAAATCTTCCTTCTCTTCATGTCTGGTCACTATCCACAGCTCTCTTCAGAGGGAAAAACTTACCACTTCTTTTGGAAGTAATATAAAAATACAAAGACATCTCTTCATATATTGGCTTTTCTTCATGTTTTAAAGGTAATCAGTAACATACTCTTCTGCAATCATTTTTCCCTGTTAATGGTATAAATTTAAAATTGCTGTGTATAGGTTCATAGAGTCATCTCATTATTTTTGGAGACAGTGTGGTATTCTATTTAATGGACGTTGTATACTTAAACATTTCTTTAGTTCCAGCATTTTGCTACTATGAATATTGCTACAATAAAAATTCTCACATAAACCTGGCATTATGCATATGAGATTACATATATAAATATTCCGAAATGTGGAATTTGTGAGATAAATGTTTTGTGCATACCTTTTTAAAAAATAATTATTGCTGCTATTGAACCAATGTGCTTTAAAGGGTTTGATCTCCTTAAGCAAGTTACAAGAGTTCTTTACCAGTGTAATACATCTTTTCCTCAATATTGTGAAAATCTATATTTAAAAAAATTTCCACATGAATTTGAGTTTATTCTTTAATTTTCTACTTTTTTTCCTGCAGCCCTCCTTGATGTTTTTCCCCAGAACCCACACCGTAAAAGGTGGATTACTATAGAATTCAAAATATTTTCATAACTGATAAAGTACTCCTCATTTCATAGTCTTTTGTTTCCAGTACTTTTCTGGTGATATTTCTTTCAATATTTTTTCCATACTAACTTTAAAACTTGCTTGTACAGTTACAAGAGAAAACACATATGCATTCTAATTTGGTCATGTTAAATTTATAGAATAATTTAGAAGAAAGTTGGCAAATTTATAATAATAATTATTTCTGTTTAGGACCTGACTACTTTTCAAGTTCACTTTCTTTCTTACAGAAGGTTTTATAAATGTTTTAAATATTGATCATATTTAAATTTTTTATTCATTGGAAATAAATTTTTATAATTATAATTTTCAAACTCTGAAAGAAATTACAATGAAAGGCAATATGTAAAGTAGTTTGAAATGCATAAATCTCTCTTGAAAAGCATAGTGGTTTTATCATGACTATTATAATAAGCAAGTCAGCCCTCCTCCACCAATCCTTCCTTTAATCTTTACATCGATAATCTCTGTGAGTTATTCTATATAATCTATTACAAATTTTATTTTTCTTCTTTTAATCTTTGATAAATCATTTACTTTAACATTTACCTATAAACCTAAGTCCACAAACTGCAGCAATTTTGAAACTGTTTAACAGACTACCTTTTCGTGTGGATGTGTCAGACTCAAGTTTTATTTTCTCTCTCTGAATTCTTTGGTTTAACCAACTTAAGGACATATGAATTTGCAGATATTGAATTAGAGAGTTTTTTTTTTTGATAAGTCTTTTAAAGAGATGACATGTATCAAGCAATGCTGCTGGGGAAATGTAATTGTATGTGCATGTACATGTGTCTATACTGATTTCCTATAAAAACTGAAGAGCTGGTGGGAAGAACCTAGTTTGGAGAGGATGGGAGAGAGTGACAGAAAGAAACATTTCACCTAAGCATGCATTCATCTCCAGGCACACTTGAGAGTAGAAGGTTTTAATAAGTGTTGGGAAGTATGAGAAGAGAGGGTAACACAGAACTCCCTGAGAAAGAGATGGAGGAAGAAAAATTGACAGAACCAAAAGAGAGGTGACTGACCATTTTGATGGTAGTTTGTAATCTTCACTGTTCAATAACTTTTATTAAATAAATCTAATGTTAAATAACTTAAAATCTAACTTAAAAATCAATGTTTAAAAACATTGTTCTATCTATTTGAATGGTTTTTCTGGTTATAAAGTGGAATGAGTTTAAGATTAAAAGTACCCATTAAGTCCCAGCAAGTATTACCTTGGAAAATAAACATTTTTCATTAACAGAATTAATGGCTATTTTTAGATACTAAGGTCCATTCTTTCTTAACATAATGAGATAATCCTAAAAGACCAAATTTGTGAGCCCATAGAGACCATATCTTCCCACCTCTGCTGGTTTCATAAGTCGCATGATTCATAGCCAAGCAGAAGTAGTAGAGAAGAGTGGTTAATAACCCAAGCTCTGGGGCTCCCTCTCCAATACCAACATTTAATAGCTTTGGCCAATTAATTAATTCATTGGATCTCAATTTTCTTATTTTATTCTCACTCAAATTCCTAGTGCTTTTTAAGAATTAAATTGAGTATTTGAGTTAACAGCTAAGATTTTGAAATTCACTCATTTATTAATCAATCTTAAAGTTATTTTTATACTTTGGAAATCAATAATTGACCAGGTAGGAGAATCATAACTGGATAGAAGATTTCCTTTTGAATTCAGTTCATAAAGTACTAGAAGGCAATACTACATAGAGAGGAAGAAAGTATTCAACCACCTTTGACAAAAATGTGTTTTTGCCTAATATACCTGCCTATCATCTTGCTGCTTATATACAGGGTTTATTGGCAAAAATTGGACTCACATATTGTCAAAGAACTTCAGAGGAAACATTGGAATCAAGTTACTGTATATCCTTACTTTCCTTTCACACTCCATAGTTCAATTACTTGTAAAAAGTATAGTCAGATTTATACAATAATATATCTTGATTTTTGTTTTGAAAACAGTAATAAAATGAGTTAGTACAGAAATAGTCTTGTATATAATTTATGAACTAAAATAAGGACAAGCAATGTCATAAAATCATTCTGTGATCATTGAATAGTACATTATTCACATAGTTATTAGTTGAAATTTATAAAATAGTTTCATATTTAACTCACCCATAATTTGAATTTAGGCATTGAAATTATTCTTTATAAAATCTGACAATTTAAAAAAATGGTAATATTACATATTTCTTAACATAAGTAAAAATACAAGAGTATCTATTTGTAATGAAAACAGCTAAACAGGGGCTAGAGACGTAGCTCAGTTGGTAGAGTGCTTGCCTCGCAAGCACTAAAGCCCTGGGTTCAATCCCAGCACCACAAAAAGAAAAAGTAAAAAGAAAAAAAAAAGAAAAGTTAAACACTAATTTTCTTTATTTTGGTTGAATGTAAAAAAGTGTTTCTAAGCATTAATACAAACACAAGTACTTATTTTAGCGGCAGAAATGCTTTTATTCTATTTGTTTTATTCACTTCATTCTTTGTTTTTATTAGTTTTGTTTTTATAACTTTAAAAATGTGCCTATTATAATTTAGCTAGCCATATAAATTGACTTAAAATCATTTAAGTAACTGTGTTCATTGGTTTGCCTTTATTGAAAATTACTTATTATAAGAACTGGAGGAAACTATGGATAAATCTCTAAACTTTCTACCTTCCTTGTATGAACACACATATATTTATGTATGAAAATTTAAAATACCAAAGTGTTAGACAACTGTAATGACTAACTTTGTTGGCATCATTACAGTTTGCAGAAAAAATTTTCACTATTTTCTGCATGTGATCTTCACAATAAGACTATGAAGGTAGTACTAATTTTATATAAGAAGAAGAAAAGTTAATACTTCATCCAAAGTTATTTTTCTAGTAGGTGACAATGTCATGATTCATAATGACACAATCTGTCTTATGAAGTGTGGCAATTGTCCACCAAAATCTACAATCTCAGTATATATCATAATATGTCAGATATATTATAGAATGTATTTGGAAGTGTTACGGAATACTTCATTTAATATCTATGATTTTTCATTTTTTCAAAAATTAGATGTTGGAAAAAATAGAACATTAAAATATATCAAATATCCCAAATACTTATAAAAATATATTTGTTTGAATTGTTAAATATTTCTGCTCATTAAAAGAATTTTAAAAAGCTTTTCAGTGGCTTCTCTGTTTCAGTTTTCTTCTTAAGAAACAGAACAAAAAAGGAGAAATTGTTTTCATTTCTGCACTCACTAGACATTCTAAATATGTTTGAAATGTCACTGCACCCTGCTAACTAACTTGGTGTTAGCGAGTGAAGTCAGAATTATTAATGAGAGACCTTTGCCAACAAATGTGAGGGATAGTGAGCAATACCTTTCCATAAGTACAAATGAATGCACATTGCTGGAATCTCATATAAGATGACAAATGTCCTGCAATGCTGATAGGAAGGTTAAAAATAAGGACTGTAGTGGAAAAAGAATTCACCACTTAAGTATACTTGAAAGAGAGAATTCTCGGAAAGGAGAAAAACAGATGAAAAGAAGATGGAGTATTGAGGGATTGAGAAGAAAAAGGACAATCAGGAATTAAAAAGAAAAAGTAGGCCAAATGCAAAGGAGTATAGATTTAACTAAAGGAAAAGAGCTTAGAGTGTAAGGAAGAACTAAAAAGAGAAAAGAGTATAAAAAATCCTGTGTCTCTGGTTTTTGCCTCCCATTCTCTGGATACACATGTCTAGTCTTATTATTTGGTTCTCTTTCTACATATATGGAATGTTTGCCATTAGAATTTCATTAGAAAGTGTCTTCAAACACATTTCAGTATATCAGGGACTTTGACTTTTTGCCCAAGGCCATAGATAAAAGATTAAAAAAAAAAAATTGGGGAACTTCAACTTTTTGAGGAAACATCTTTCTGGGCAATGCTTTCTTTTTCTTTCATTTCTAGATTTCTGTTTTGTTTTGTTTTGTTTTGTTTTTGGTACTGGGGAGTGAATGCAGGGGCGCTTAACTACTGAGCCTCATCCCTAGTCCATTTTGCTTTTCACTGGGAGACAGGGTCTCACTGAGTTGCTTAGTGCCTTGCTGTTTGCTGGGGCTGGCTTTGAACTGGTGATCCTCCTGCCTCAGCCTCCTGAGCTGCAGGGATTACAGTTGTGAGCCGCCACACCCAACTCTGAGAAATGCTTTTAAGAATTCAGAAGAAACCATATTTTTTCCCCAAACAATATTTTCTTTATACCAAAGCCAAAGAATAAATAGCAAAACTGGAAAATATAAACTGAACTCTGATTTGAAAAAGCAATATAAAATCTGAAATTTTTAAAATGTTCCTCTCTTCATCATCAACAAACTCCTCTATGTACCACCATGATCCCTGAAAGAATATCTCCTCACCTCATTGCTTTAACCACCCCATTCCTGTCAGGGCATTGGCCTTCCTTGTAGACTTATTAGGTAGCGTTTTTTCCCTTCCATTCTCCTTACTTTGGGGCTTTGAGTTTGCACAGGTATCGCAATTCTTTGTTGTTTCTCCCAGGCCATTTCCCACCTCTCTTCTCGAAAGTACCCTAGATGTGACCACCCAAAAACCTCTTTGCTGCAATCATTCCTGTTTTCCATTCATACAAATGAGGTCCTGCTTCAATTATTCACATGTCTTTTAGCAGTAATTTCTGATTTCCAACTACTGTGGCTAAAATTTTCTATAGGCACCCAGGGTTTTTGTTTGTTTCTGTTTGTGGTCTCATATTTTTCTTCAGAAAATTCAGTTGGTTTAGTCTTCAAAATATACCTGGAGTCTTCCCACTTCTCATCACCTCTTCTATAATCACCCTGAGTCTATCCATACACACTTTACCCTGCAGTTTGAAATAGCCTCTTAACTGATCTTGTGGCTTTCATCTTAACTGTCTGTTCCCTAAAGTGAATTCTCAGCCAAGCATTCTGGGTAGATCTACCTATGCATGCATCAGCAGGTCATTTTTCTACTCAAAACCCTCCTTATATCTTCAAATTTCTCTTTGAATGAAAGCCAGTGTCTTTAAAATAGCTTAAAATCACCTGTATGATTTGTCTCCCCACTTTTTACTACCACTATGATTTCCTTTCCCACTATTTTCTTTCCCTGCCACTTTTCTTCAGCCACACCCATCTTCAAACATGTTAAGCAGACTACCACCTCTGCATTTTACACTTGTTTATGCCCAATACCTACGATGCTGTTTCCCAAGATACCTACATGGTACGTGTCCTCACCTCCCTTACAGTCTTTGCTTAGCTTTCATCTTCTTTACATTGACCATCCTACTTAAATTATACCACACTCCCCAAGTAATCTCCTAGGCTCCTTCCCTGCTTTATTTTCTTAGTAGCACTTTATATCTTCTAACCTACTCTGTAGACTAAACGATTTTTACATTGTCTTTTGTACAGAATCTCTGCGAAGACAGGGATTTCTCTTTTATTTACTGATGTATCCCCAATACCTAGAAAAGTGCCTGGTGTATAGTGAGCACTCAAGATGTATTTTTAGCTGTTGACAAAATGTGTGAGTGATTGAATAAATGAACATTATTGCCTTAACTGAGAATATAGTTACAATGGTCCTTCATGTTGAATGTATCTTCCAGAATTATTCATGAAATATTAGGGACCATCATTGTTTTTACCTAACTGCTTAACTACTTGTACTTTGTGAAGATTTGGATAGTAACATCTTATAGAGTCCTAAAAATTTAGGTTAAGAATTAACTCTCATTAGGATAGACATTGATTTAGAATAACTTTTTAGTCTCTTCCCATGCTGACATCTGAAATGTATTCTGAATTTAGTGGCAAAACATGATAGTACTATTCATAGAAACACATATACACGCAGTGAAATGCTCCTTTTAACTCATTTTTATCAATATTTTGAAGGCTTGTAAGCATCATTTGCTACTACTCATTTTATACTTGTTAGGGCACCTCAATAAAGGTTACTATGATATCCAACAGGAATAATTTTGCTTTTAGCATCTACTTTTGCCCCGTGCTTCTGATTTCTCAAACACACTTATCATATAACTTTTTGATAAAGGTCATTTTCAGTGTTACATAAAATCCTGATGTTGAGTTAAAGATCTTTATTTTTTGTAAAACTGTACTTTCCAGAATTCCTATTAAAGGCATCCCTCACACTGGAAATGTGGATACCCCAAATCATGAATACCATAGATGACAAAGGAGGAACATTAAAACATGGCTGCTCAATCTCAACACAGGAACCTGATTCAGAAAATACGTGTACTTGCACAAGCATTCTGGCCCATATCCCATCCATCACTCTCCCTGAAGGGGAAAGGAGTTTTTGAAGATTTTTTTTGAGGGAGGGAATCTAGTTATTTCTGATAACATTGAAAGTTCAGTGATAGGGAAAAATGCTGTTTAAAGAAAATTTCCTGGACTTGTTAACCTGTCCAAAATTCTGACTCTTAGAAGCCCAATTATTTCTGAGTTCTTAATCATGAACCTCATATTCTTGATATATTTTTCCGAATTCTTTAACTATTTTTTTCCTCATGAGCTGTCCTGGGAAGAGTTCTGAGTCCTTGCACTGGCTTATCTACTTAGGTTCCATTTAGTCCATAATATATCTGAGCATTATACTAAATATTTATGAAAACATTTATTTTTAGATTACTTTATTATACTAAACTACTATTTGAAAGCCCATTACTCATCCAAAAAAGTTTACTAAGATTTAGAAAATGATTTAGTAATCAGTGTTCACTTTTCCGGTTTGGGAATAAAGGCTCATTTTGATTCAATCCTGTCTTAAACTATATTAAAAATTCAATGTAAGTAATTGTCGACAGAGATTTGCATTTCCTGAAGCCAAAACTGTGTTGCAGTAGACAATGGTGTAGTAAGAAATGCTGCATGTAAGCTAATTGCTGAAATGCATGTAGGCAGAGTATTCTTTAACTTATATTGTGATATTTTAACCTAAAGTTGGACAAATCTTAGTCTTGATGGAAATGTAATAATGAATATGGCAGCAGTTTTCAATGATCACAGTTCAATTATCTGTACAAATTTTCCAACCTGATCTTAACTTATTCTATGTTGAAAACAAACTAAAAAAAATGCAAGAAAAAACCCCTTTATTTACATAAGTTGTGCATAGCAAGAATACATTACACCATTTCTATCCATAATATTACTGAAATTTTGGACAACTAATGCTATGCAAATGCAAAATGCTATTATGGCTTCTTTTACTGAAACTGAAAATACTGTACAGAGGAATGTGGATGGGGGAAATGAACCATTTATGTTAGTTTTATTTCTGAAGAAACATTTTTGGAAATATGTAAGCATAAGCACTCTTAGTTTTTCCTCCTCGTCATTCAGAACACATTTATCTTTGTTCGTCCACAAAGCAAAATAGTTATTTCTAGCACTTGTTCAGGATCTTGATCTCAAGCTCACGACAATGCTTCAGCTCTTGGCACAGAGAGAAAGAGCCATTTGACAAATTGAGCATTTGAGTTATCGCAATCTTATGTGATCTCCCCACAATGCTGCACACCTCTTATCTGATTCCGATAGCTCAGGGACAACTTAACACATTGCATTTATCTTTATTGCGATTTAATTTTGAACAGTCAGGATCCTGTGTGTAAGAAGAAACTGCTAGAATTTTGAAATCAGGTTGTTCTGCTTGCAATTTCCTTCCTGTTAATACTTGGAAGGATACCCACCATGATGTTTGACACCCAATCCATTAAAGTCTCCTTTTAGCATTCCTGACCCAGACTATGAATGCTTAATTTTTTGCCCCATTCTTCCCAAATGTGGTGCCAGCCTTAGAACAGAACAGAACCTGTCATGATAGCACAGTTCTGCAAAATGGCTACAGGAGGAACCCCCACTTCCTCCCTCACCATCCTTTGCATTTGGCACTGCAGACTCTCACCTCAACTTTTATCTCTTCTTTACCTAAGTAAGGTAAGGAAGAGGAAGAAATTTTGTGCATAGCTATTGACAGGCACTTCTCAGGCTGAAGGATGGTCCTAATACAAGGTAAAACAAAGAACAAAGAAACCATTTATTGAAAGTGAAAGTGTACTCTAGTGACAAGTGGAAGAAAATGCGGCAGGATGAAACTCAAGAGATGACTTTCAATAGCGATACCATCATTGGAGTTGTATAATCTTGAATCAAAAGCTGTTTTATTTTTAAATATGTTCTCCAGGATTCTTAGTATAATATGGAGGTAGCACAGAGAGTTTTTAGGAAACTAGTCTTGTAGATACTAAGAAAGGAAAAAAATGTAAATCATATGAAAGGTAATGGTAAAAATAAGGTTTAGCTTTAATTTACTCACAGATAAATAAATGTGTACCTTATTCAAATTTACATATTCAAGTCATAAATTTAAATGTATAGTGAAAATCAGCCTTAATAATGCCTTTAAAATGCTCATTCTCCAAAAGGTGCATTGCATATGAATTTGTGTGAAGTCCAATGCTATTGCATTGCATTTAGACACTTCCCTGGTAAAAATGGAAAATAATTTTAAATAGAGTCACATTCTATCTAGCAAAATAATGACATTACAAAATGTGCGTGGGAGAGGAGATCGGGATTAATATCTCCCATTCTGCAATAACTCAGAAACCTATGGGATCAATGGTATAAAGTTGCTGATATGTTTAGTAACTTTTCAACTATAAAAAATGTCAATTTCATAAGTTCAACTTAGTAATTAATAAGGTCACACTTGCATTTCTGATTGTATGCAATTGAATTTGTATAAACTAAGTATGAATATGATGCAAATTTCTTTATAATGGTTTTGACAGTTTGATTATTGCTTCTGGTTTTTAAAATAGCATTTAATGTATTTTTATTATGAAATTATTTCATGCTATATCATGACTTTTTAAAGTTTCTTTTTCATTTTAAGTGTCTTTACAATACCTATGTATAATGGTTACCTTTCAACAACAAATGCATCTGTAGAAATAATTTTAATTTGATTATTATATGTGAATGTTGTTGAAAATGAGTTAACATTCACATAGTGCACAGTGATTAGATGAGATTAAATTTTCTTATAGAATTCATTGCTAGACTCGAGATTTTGATTTTTTTCACTTCAGAGTAGATGGAGGGGTAGAATTTTTGAAGCCTCTAAAGTAATTGAGAGGTGCACAAATTTACAATTTTACTGTAAAAGCCTAAGAACTGAATTTCAGGTATAGATCAGTTAACATGTCCTTGTATGACTCTAAGCATTTCACTTCAACTTTGTGAATTAAATTTTCCCATTTGTAAACTAGGGGATTGGGATTTGGTGATTATATGTTTTCTGTAGCTTTAAAGTTCTAGAAATACATGAGACTTTGAGATAGATCTGAATTTCCCATCACTAAGAGTTGTGTGGTTAGATTCTCTTAGGAAGACCGTATCTACTCTTTTGCCTCTATCACTTGTTGCTCTGTTAAGAGATAAGTGCAGAATGAATTGATATCTTCTTAGAAGGAGCCCTTAAATTAAAATTAAAATTAAATTTCCAATTTGACTTGTTTATTTCTGTATTGATGTTAATAACCATCCACGCTCTTTATACCAAATAGTGTGTTTGTTCAAAATTATGAAATCCATTGTTCAGGGTTCAACTCATTTAGTTAAAAGAAGATTTCAGCAGATTGACTCAGATTTTAAATGTCATGAGAAAGATTTGTGAGTATGTTTCTTCAGAAAAAGCTGTTGCTATTCTGTGGGTCTCCATCCATTGATGTCTCCACACCATACAATTCTAGAAGGTGCTGTCCTTAGCTTGGGTATATTAGGCTCCTTCTGCTTTTTTTTAAAATTTTTCCATAGGGTAATTTGTATAACTATAATCATGGCTTAATGAAGTGAGACTGAATTTCAGAAAGATAATATCATCATATATGCCTATCTTTTCTAATACTATAATTCATTTGAAAACATACATTTAAATTCACTCTTGTAAAGTTTATTTATTCTCTTGAATAATATACACACCCTGATCTATTAATGGCATATATTTTTTTCTTAATAGTAAATTAGCTTGAGGAAGGGAAACTGCTGATCTTTCAAAGCAGTGGATTTACTAAAATATTGCTTTCTAAATTGGGTCAGTATTATGCTTATTTTCATTCTTTGATTCCCTCTTGTTGATCACACCTTGAATCAAAACATGGGAGTCTTCAATATTAAGGAGGTTGCAAAGTGAACTGTTCATGTTCTTTTTAATTTAAAGATGAATTCTAATGTAATGAATTCTAATTTTTTTACTGATGCATTAAAAAAAACATGGAATGCATCACAAATGTGTGTATCATCCTTGCATAGGGGCCATGCTAATCTCTGTACTGTTCCAATTTTAGTAAATGTGCTGCAGAAGCAAACAAAATACTTTCTAATTTTAATAGGCATGTAAATCATTCACTAATAAAATTAGTGGTATAGCAAATAGTACCAAATCTGTCAAAGCATAAGAAAAACTTTGAGTCCAGTAGGAATTGTTACTTGTATATACTTGCTTTAAAACATAATGGGCTTGGGGCTGGGATTAATAGCTCAGTGGTAGAGCAATTGCCTACCATGTGTGAGGCAACTGGGTTCAAATCTCAGCACCACATATAAACAAATAAAGGTCCATTGACAACTAAAAAATATTTTTAAAAAACATAATGGGCTTGTCCATTTTCAGACATGAAGTTCAGATACAAACATCATTAACATTAGTTCAATTGCACTCAAAAACTGATATAAACTTGAAACTGATGTTATTTAAGGCACATTATTTTATATTGTTATGTTCTGAAAAAAGGAAGAAAATATGCAGAATTTACACAGGAGAGGTACAAGAACATCCAAGAAGAGTTTCCATTACCTTTGAACCCTCTGGTTCAATTAAGAATATAAAATAATTATATTCTTATATAATTATAAGAGGGAGGGAGAGGGAGGATTTGTGGACATGTAAATTTCTGAGAGTTGCAACTGTGCCCACTCTTAACAGATCAAAACTCCCATTCTATAAACTTCAAAAGATGCTGCACTTGCTGTAACTAACATCCTCATTCCCAACCTCAGTCATTCATGGATTCTGTGCTGTGTTTCCTATGGTTATGCAATACAGGGTCTCCTTCATCTTTATATTCACCAATGGGGATCAGAGGGGATGAGTGCTGCCTTCTTAATACAGGTTCAGCAAAGAGGTGATGAGATCCCCTTTGATGACAAGTTTTCTATGGTTTCATTTATAATACTTATAATTTTATTCAGAATCTCTCTTTGTTGAGTTGATCTTTTGTTTCCTGTAGTTGCTCTTTCAGCTGTCTATTGGAATGGCCAATCATTGCCTGCACTTGCTCTCTTAACTCATCATTTGCTTCTCTGAACATTTTAATCATGTATATTCTGAACTCCTTTTCCGGCATTTCTTCTACCATGCTGTCATTGGATTCTATTACTGTAGAATCTTGGTTTGTTTGGAACACTTTCCTCCCTTGTTTTTTCAGATTGTTCATGTATCTTCCCCTCTAGCAATGCAGATCTAGGGTATTATAGTTTCTGCCCTATAGGCTTATAGTGACCCTATAGTTTTCTGAAACCTCTTCTTTTGGGGGGGGGGAATCAATAGCAACACCCAGTACAGACAATATGCAGCTGTAAACCAAATAGCCTCTATGAAGACTATTGTTACAGTAGTCTTTTTGTTACAATTTTGTTACAATGTTGTCATAATAAACAGAGAGGATGAGTTCAATTATTATCTACATTATAACAAACAGATTTGCAATGAGGAGTACAGTTTCTAATGGAGGACAAAGAGGATGGGGAGGGGTGTAGGCTGTAACTGCTAACAGTGTAAGAAAAGAGTATGAAGAAGTTCTAGATCATAGGAAGAGTGAAAGTGTAGTCAGAAGAAGTTGGTTGTTAGCATGAGAAAAGTGAGAAAATGCCCTTGAGGAAACAGGTAAACAAAAGGAAAGTAGAGAGCAAGAAAAGTAAAGAAATAAAAGTTTAAAAGCTATCACAAAGGAGAAAAAAACCCAAAAAACTCCACTATAACCGTCATATACTCTTCAAACCTCCCAGTCTTCAGTAGCCTGAGGCATGAGAGGTACCTGACAATGAGCTTCCAGTCTCCAGCAGGTGTCTCAGGATGGGATTTGCCCCACCTAATGACAGTTTCCCCTTCGTGGATAATAAAAGATGACTGCACTGGCTTCCAAACGTGTTGGCAAATGCAGAGATGCAGTGCAGGGCGTGGGCACCAAGTCTGTGTGGGGTGCAGTCGGTCAGGCTGGGCCCCTGGAGGTGGTGTGCTGTCAGTCAAGCCGGAGGTCCTGGAGGCGGGGTGCTGTCAGTCTGGCCAGTCCTGCAGCTCCTGGCTTCCCCCCCCCCCCCAAATGGCGGCAGCCACATGTAACCAAACCTGCGGGTACTATGATGGTGAACTTCCAGGCAACAGCAGGCAGCTGGTGATCCCCTGACGGTCTGCAGGCTCCACAGGCTCCACAGGCTACTGGCTGAGGATCAGCAGATGAACCTCGGTTGGTGGGTGATGGGTAGGTGAAAGGCAGGCGATGGGCAGGCCAGAGGCAGGCAAACAGGCAAGTGACAGGTGATAGGTGGAGGTCAGTGAGCAATCTGCACTCAACTGTAGTCACTATGCTGGTAGACTGCAGGTGATGGAGGTAGACAGATGTGGTAAACAGCAGAGGATCAATGATGAGTAAAGACTGCTTCCCGGAGACACAGATTTTCCTCTTTTAGAATCCTGAGTTAGGGAGCGACAAGGAAGGCAGCCTCCCTCTAGTCCGCCGTCTTGGATCTCTCTTTGTAATCCTTATAATTTTAAAGATGCATTTTTATTTTTGTTCTTGGAGAAGCAAACATTTCAGACATGTACTCCATATTCTTTGGGAACAAGGTTCTGGAATGATCTAGAAACAATCAAAGCAGAGAGAAAGAAAAAGAAAAAGGAAAAGTATGTTAAAGATAATGTTATCACATGTAAGAGGAATTTCCAGCCAGTGAAACATTACAAAGATGAGAAAACAGAAAATTTAACTTACCCAAATTTAACCCTTCATAGGATCTTCCTGCTAATAATTGGATCAAGAAAACGAAGTTAATTCCATTAACAATAATAAATGCATTAATAATTATAATGATATTGCAGCGACAGAGTAAAATAGTTACATTAAAAAAGAGTGCAAAGATAAGAAAAATCTCAAAAACAGAAGAAAATTCATGAGAAAAAAATACATAATGAACCTGATAATACTACAAACCTCATTAAAATGTGAATTTAAATGACATTTTCATGCCAGGTACTGTGGCACATGCCTCTACTGCCAGCAACTCTGGTAGTTGAGGCAGGAGGATCATAACTTTGAGGTCAGCCTGGGAAACTTAGACTGTGTCTCCAAATTTAAAAATAAAAACTAAAAATTAAGACATTTTCATGATATATTTATAACCATGAAAGAACATCAAGAAACTGAAAATTCTAAGAAAATAAGGTCAAGACAAGTAAAGCTAAACAAAATGGATATGAATTAAGAATCATATAGAAGAAAAATCAGTCATTCTGAAAAAATAACTAAATAGCAAAAAGCTAAGAAACAACAAACAGCATGATAAAGTACAGTTCGCATCAAAATGCAAACAGGTAAGAAAATAAAACCACAATAAAGGAAGATTTAAATGGGCTATAAAACAAAGGGATAAATATTAAAGATATGCAAAGGCGATCCAATACACCTACAACTGGAATCCTAAAAAAAATAACAGAACAATCAAACAGAGCAAATATTTAAAATTATAATTAGGAAAATGTCCTTGAAATAAAAGAAAACATGCATCTAAATATTTAAAGGGCACATTCTTCACAAAAGAGAATTGATCCCCAATCATCGATACGAAGCTAGTTCCTGATGAAATTATTGGATCTATAAGGAAAGAGAATACTGTTAATGGCAAACCAAAACATTTGTTCAGGGTGTGCTGTTTAACTATAATAACAAAGGATCTCCAAAGATGATCTCATTGTAACTGGATAGTTGAGAAGCAGAGGTTTGCAGGAGGGAGAGGAAATTGATACATTCTAATTTTATTGTTTATCAGTTTGGAGGAAAAGAAGCAATAAAAACTAGAGAGCTAAGAGTATCATGGAATGACATTAATATAAAGATTAACAATTTGATACACTAATAGAATATCCTAAGTATTAGAAAATCAAAGGAAAAATGAGAGTACTGAAAACTGTTTCATAATGAAAGATACCTAAAGCAGTAAACATAATAAAGTAACATGACAGAACTGACAAAAATTGTCATATCAAAAAATTGAAATGAAATTATGTTGCTTATTAGAAGAAAAAAATCTTCAGTTGGCTCACAAAGCAAAATCTTGGTCTCTGTTGTGTAAAAGAGACAAGTGTGTAAGCAAAGGCATTCAGAAAAGCTCAAGGTCAAGAATATAACAGACCTGCCAAAAAGCAGGAAGAATACAGAATTGGTTACAACAGGGTGTAATGCAGCCACAGAAGTGTTAAACAAGCAAAGGAAGGAAGTTTATAAATCTAAAGGGTGTGCCTTACAATGATGACATGACAGTTATGAATATTTATCCACTAAACAGCAAAGCAGAAGCTGTCATAAAGCAGAAAGTACAAGAGATTTGAGGCAAAATGGCCAGATACACAAAAATAATGGGAGACTTTAGAATACTGCCTCTGTCAAAGCAAGATCAACTAGTCAGAAAAATCAAGAATATTCAAGACTTAAACAAGTATGTACAATGAACTTTGTTCCATAAAAACTGCAAATAATTAGTAAATTATTGAAAGTACAAAAGTAGAACTCATATTAAAGAACACTAAAACTAATAAGAGTAGTTTTATTGACAAAGAGACAGAATAGGATAACATGAAGTAACAATCAGGCAAACAATGGAGAATACACGAATAAACACAATCATCCGAGCAGGCAGGAAATAATGTAGTACGAACTTCAGGTAGTTTGCAAAACTCTATGAAGCCAATTGGATGGTTTTTTCAATAAAACATACTTTGCCAAAACTGATCCCAGAATAAATGGGAAGTTTTATTTTATTGACACAATAAAGAAAATTACCAAAGAGCAATTCTTCCAGGATTCACCAAGTTAAGTCTTATCTACAAGGGAATGCTACAAATCTCTTAAAAATAAGTAATTCCTATCTTACTGAGAGTGTTCAAAGCATCCTTATTTTTCATACAAACCAAGTGGAGCATTTATAATAAATCTTTATAATTACTACAGTAAAAGGAAAATAAAGACAATCTCATTTTTCCACAAATCAGTGGAAAGCATAAGTTTACTGGCAGAGTCCAACATCATATTCATTGTTTTAAAGAAATAACAAAGTTAAGTTTTATTTTAATATGAGAAGTGAGACTAGCCTCATCTAACATGTAAACTGGAAGCATTTGCCATCAATTAATATGATGCAGGAATTTATGTATCCATGAATGTGAGAGACAAAAATGGTACTAACATGATATTATAGCATATAATATTTTAATGGAGAAGTTATATAAAAAGGATTATCAATAATCTAATGTATAATTTTTAATAAAGAACAATATCTTTTTATGTTATTATTACAACATCAGTAAATGCCTAATTGAAAAAGTTAAAAATTATAAAAAAATCATATGCTTACCACCTATCTATGAGACTTCTGTTGTATGTATGTATTTTATGTTTATTTTTACAGATATCTTCTCAAACGTAGGTGTGTTTTATTTCATGTGTTGTATATGTCTATGTGTTCTGTGTATGCCAGAATCAGTCTAAACTATTTTACTCAAAATGAAAACAGCACTATTTTATACAAAATACTACCTGATGGTTCTGTTTCTGGAGCTCCAACAAATAACACCACATTGAATGAAAAAAATTATTTCCAATAAAGAGAGATATATAATCAGTTAATGAGAAGGGAAGAATCATTTTGTTTATGGCTATCCTATCCTAGTTGCTCAATAATTAAGTGACAACTATGTTATTTAATCAAAGGTAATATAAAAAGAAAAAAACCAAAAGGTATATAGTGTTATCCAAATTCATTTAAATTAAATTTTTGATTAATCAAAATCATTTAATTTATTCTTGTGTATATTTCTAGTAAGAAAGAGAATTAAGATTTGCAGCTAGTCCTAACCAAACCTTAGACCGTGTTTCTGCTATAGCTTTCTTCCTCATGTATACTTTCTACACATTTCTTCATAATTTTCTGGATGAAACCTGAGAGTGTCTTTGAATATACATGAGGAACATTCACCCACCTTTGGTATACCTGATGTCACTAATGTGATTAAGTCTCCAGTTGATCACCAGTCCTATCACCAGCTCTTGCATTCTCCATTCACATGTTGGATTTTTCTCAAAAACTGTGTTATATTGCTCTGTAAAAAAAAGGAACATACAAAACAAAACCTCTCTCATTCTTTGATTTATAAAATAAATTCACATTAAATTTTTAAAAAAAGAAGATCTGGGTGGACGGGTCAAAAAACTTCTATGCCCAAAGCATCTCTCTTGCCCTGTCCAGCCAGTTAGCAGCGGAACCCATACCCTCAGTATTCACAATGTGTACGTGTGGATGGTTATGTTGTAGGATACTTTAGTATATAGGTCTTCGGGTCAGAAAGAAAATAAATGGTACAGGTTAGTGTGTGTGTGTGTGTGTGTATGTGTGTGTGTTTTCTTTACTGACCATAACTTTAATGCCTATGTGCTGAATAAATAAGGGTTATGACTTTCTTGAAAGCCCTTTGGAATTTATTTCAAAGGCTTTCTTTGGCCAAACATGCATATTGACCCATTCTTTGCCTTATTTCCTGTTTTAAATGAGTGTCAGAGGTTACACGTTGCTATTAGAGTAAGACATGACTAGCATCAGGGGTCAGGGACTCTCTGGCATTCCATTAGAGCCATAAAAACAAACAGAATGATAATTTCACCTGTTCTAACCTCAATTTTTCCAGGATGGGATGGACATTGACCTTACTGTTTGTCAGCCATTGACTCTATAAACTTCAACTACCTTAATTCTGCTTACTAAACAATAAGACTGCTTTCACAACAAGGATGAAAAATAAAACAATGGAAAACACTCAGAGATGACTCAAAGGAGAGACATATACAGTGACAGAAAAGATAAAATGACATCTTCTTTAGTACTGGGTCACATCTCTCGTTTGGCTATTTTACAATAACAGTTTCCACCAACAACCTTGAATTTTATCTTCTTTTGTAGAATACCTTATAACTTCCTTTATGTGATCAAGTACAAGCAATAAATCTAATAGATTGTTCATTCTCCCTAAAACCTATTTGTGGTACTTGAAGGGTTTATGAATTTCTGTGGAAGTTTTCTCCACCTTTCCCATTCTTTAAAGTTTTTGGCTGAAATGTACATAGATTGTTAAGAGAATAATGAATCTTTTTGCATTTCTTTTTCAAAGAAGGCAAAAATAGTGCAATGTGTTTCTTTTAAAGCTTTTTGGAAACTGACTTCTTAATAATTTGATGAAATAAAAGTTAGAAACTGAAATAACTTTCCTCCAGTTTTAGTTTTTGATAACAATGAATATTTGTTGGTGGTTTTCCATAATTAAATGGCAAACAATTTAAAGTTTAAATGTAGACATCTTTTCATGAAAGATGGTTAGCACTGTTCAAAGGGCATCTGCATATCTGATAAGTAATGCCCTTTAAAGTAAATTATTTTCTTCTCTTAATCTGTTCATTATTTTTAAGTCAATATTAAACTTTGAGTTTTCAGAATAATAATAGATCTTCTTTGACATAAACTTTGAGTTCTTATCTTTACATTACCAAGACAAAAAATCAAAACAAACAGAAACACATATAAATTTCTTGTGGAAATTATTGATGTTCGTGTTAGATTGACAGATTCCAATTTACAAATTAATGAGATAACACAGAGTTGCTAGGTCACTTCTCAGAAGTTAGCATGAATTTCTAGGGATGTAATTTTACATGGAAGCATTAATACAGAAAAATTAGTGGTATTTTAATTCCTTGATTTTTCTTAAACACCAAGTGAAATAAAGTGATCTGAAACACATTTAATTTTAAAAACTCTAGTAAAATTTTCTCATTCCACAAATTGATTTTGAATTTTCCATTAGTGATTGATTTCTGCTTAATAATAAGCTAAAAATCACATAATTATCATGACAAAAATGTGTTTTATCCTACATTTATCTGACCAGGAACCAGTGTAAGGGAATCAGGAGCTCTTTAGCTATTTTAAAATTCCTTAAGTTCCAGTGGAGTTACCTGAATTTTCCTTCAACTTGATCAGCTGTATCTTTGAGACAATACTGATATTCCCCTCATGATCTGATGGGTTGTTAAATCACTGATGCTGTGGACTTGAATTTGGAAATTTTGTCAAGGCAAAGAGTTGTTCTGATACCAAAAAGTTAGCTCAGTTGCTCATTTTGACAATTCTATCTTTATTTTGTATATTACTTTCTCTGCTCCCAGGTAAGTGGTTTATGGCAAATGGCTAATTTATGGCAAATGGCTCAGATATTCCATGACTATTTTCTCAAGGCTTGGGATATTTCCTGGAAAGGTCTTATATCTCCATGAAGAGAGGGCAGTGTGACTACCTTATCAGTTCTCCAGAACATTGATGTCCTCTTCACACAGCAGTTGCAGGGACAAACATATTGCTGGACAGATTTTGACTCTAATTCTGTTACATCTGACATTTAGGTAGGTTCTTGGCAAAGAGAACTTAATCTATTTTGAAGATCATATTCCAGAAGTATGTAATTATAGGGCATAATGTATTCTTAGCATTAGCTCACTAAAAATACAAGAGAGAAAACAAAGGGAGACTTTGTAGTGCTGTTTTGATATCACCTAAACTTCACATTATTTAAAGAAGGATCTAAATTTGACAAATTCTCTGTAATTTAAAAGAAATGGATGTTTTCTCTTATTAATGTGCATTCTCTAAAGTCATACATGAATAAGCCATAACAAAGCTCACACTCAATGAACTCTTACTAATTAATTGACCATTTCTCCATGTTCATCTTACAGCCTCTCTCACAAATATCGTGGTAGTGTTTGATCCTACACATTTAGAAAGACATCTATTTCTTACCATTGACAATGCTTTATAAATAAGAAGCTAGCCATAAGAAAGGTGCATAAAAGGATGACATGATCTAGGTTTTAGGAATATTTGGAACAACAATGAGTCTGAAAAGAGGACAATCCTATTTCATTCCCACTGATGTCCGTATCCATGGAAACTCCCTTTTAATAGCATCCACATCACACTGGAAAAACAGGTATGTTACCTTTTGAAAGTGAGTGCATTAAAAGAATCTAGCCCTTTGCTAAGAAGGTCAGCTCTTGAAAGCCTTCAAGAGCTTTGGTAGCTGAGAAAGCTGGAGGGCTGTAAATCCTTCCTTTCGTTGCTAAGAAGCTTGGCTCCTGAGAATCACATCAGTGCTCTCTAACACAAAGTGGGGAATGTGAATCCTTTGTTCCCTGCCTATGATGTTACACTCTTGAGTACTTGTTTCCTTAGCTAAGAGAACATGCAGGAGAGGCCTGTTACGTGAACCTAGAGATTAATTATGAATAGACACAAACTGAGAAAGACATGCAGAAAGATGTAGAGTGTGTGAGGAAAGAAGAGTTATTTGCAAGAATGCCAGATGGCAAATGCCATCAGAGTAGTAATATATGCAATAAAATAATATTCACATGGTAGCATTTTAAAACATTTTGTAATCTCAGCACTTTTTTTTGTATAATAAATTCCCATTGAGGAAAATGCCTTCCCCACTGGATTATTCAACACACTCATTGAAAATGAAGGCAAAAATACAAAGGTCACTGTGTTTTTAAATCAAATTTGTGACATACCAGAATTGCTCTTCTTTTACTATGTAGTAAGATAAACACTTTAAACAACTGGGTAATAAATAATTATGATTGTTCAATAAAAAAATAAGTACAGTATATGTTTTAGATACACATGCAAAGGAAAGCATCCACTTTTTCTATTTGCACAAAGAAAAAACATATTAATTGTGTGATAAGTTGTTCTATTTAGGAGTAGAAACTGAAAGAAAAAGAATGGATTGTTGTTGTTCTATTTAGGATAGAACCAGATATTCTATCATGAATATCTGAAATATTATGATACTTGTGAAAACTGAGGTACTACTTTTTGTACATATTAACTTAAAAATTTATATAGCATAATGGACCATAGTATCATTGTTAGATAGCCAAATAGTAAAAGTTATAAAGTTAGTAATAATGTTAGTATTAATAATAGCATTGTATCATCATCCCCTTATCAGAGAAATCATTCAGCCTTCTGTGTTTTGGGATACATAACGGGGGAGAGGGGGATGGGAAGAAAGGAGGAAGATGGATTGTGCAGAGGGAAATAAGGGGTGAGGAGGGGGTGGAGGAAAGGAAAGATAATGGAGAGACAAGCATCACTGTCTTATGTACATGTATGATTACACAAACGGTGTGACTCTACATCGTGTACCACCAGAGAAAAGAAACTTGTACCCCATTTGTGTACAATGAATCAAAAATAATAATTAAAAGAAAAAAATAATAACAATGGCATGTGTGGACTTACTGTGTGGTTCATTTATTGACTTACTAAGTGCTACATGTGTCTTCAAGCATCATTCATTGCGTCATGATCTTCAATAAATTCTCATGAGTTGGTTACTATTAAGGGTTCCATTTTACAGAACAGGCACATTTTAATTACTTTGTTCAAGAATATGATTTTTGAATAACAAAACTGAAATGCCTTCATTCAGTGAGTAGTGTCCTTGACAGAGAAATAATGATAATCATTTCATTTTTCATTTCTGTGTATGTTACAAAGCAATATTCCATATATAAGCTATTTTGATCTTATAACTCTTCCATTACTGAAAAGACTGATGTTCAGGGATGTAAAGTGATTTTTCCAGCATCAGAAGTTTATTAAATGCCAGGATATAGAGCCAGAATAAGCTGCTAACACTCCTTCCACAACTTCTATTCTTTTCATAAATGAGTATAATACTACAAAAAGCCCCCCATCAGTTCAAATGATGATAAAAAAAAAAGCTAATAAATACAAACATTAATCACCATCTCATTTACTTTCTCAGAAACTTTCCATGTCCCAGTTGTCACTGCCAACAGCACAAGCATTTTGTCTGACTCAGAGACTTGTGAACATATTCATTCCTCAAACCCAGTTAGCAAATTGTGATTTAAATCCGTTCTTTTTCTTTCAGTTTCTACAATTATGAAACTAGTTATAATCTCATGGTTGGATAACTTCCAAAGCCTCTTACCTGTTTTCATTTGAACTTCCTATTTCAACCAAACCTCCTTATGGCAAGTAATCTCCAATTTGATAAAAAATACATCCTGAAGCTTCTTGCTGCCCAAGAGTTTAAAGCTTTGATGCAAAAAGTAGCACTGTCTGTGGACTAGGCAGTTTAGAACTTGAACCCTTGCTCTGCACTCATCAGCTGTGTGATATTAAGCAAGAGTTTAAACTCTTAATGCCTTGTTACAGTCCTCTTTAGAGGACGGTGGCAATACTCACTCACAGATTATGACATTTAATAAATCGTTACACCTGTAGTGATAAGGAAAGTGTCTAGCATGTAAACACTTAATATGTGTTTCATAGCTCAATAGCTCTACCCATTTTGTTTCTGAGATGTAGGGGTGAATGCATCTTCCAGTCTGCCAGTCTTAAGTTTAAATTCTGAGGGGCTTTTTTAGCATCTGTGTGATCTTAAAAAATTTGCTTGATCTAAGTCTCAGAGTCTTCGATTGTAAAGTAGATTTCAATAACAATTTTCTTATAAAAATTAAAAAAGACAGTAAATGCCTAGTACCTAGCACTGAATGTGGCTTATAATAAACACTCAATACTTGTTAGCTATTTTATTGAAACTTTTTTGGAAGGGTTGTTTCTTATGATGATTTCTTATAATTTCATAGGACAATCATGAAATGTGCTATAAAATTAGTGATGAGAAAGATTTTCAGGGTACTATGGTATCCATCATATCTAAATCTACCAGAGATTTTTTTTCATAAAACATAATGCCAAAACTTCATCTCCTATTTTTTTAATGATCTTATATCTATAACCAGCTTTGTAAATGAATAGCCCTATTTCCCTCTTTAATTTGCTTGCTGTAACTGAAACAAAAAGCAAAACAAATTTGGAATCTGAATTCAGAAATTGATGGAAACCTTATAAAATAATCTACTTTCTAAACATACGATTGATGCATTGGCTTCTTTTCATTTTTCTGTCTTAATAGTCTTTACCCCCAAATTGGGGATACAAGATTTTACTTATTTTCACCATAAATTGCCATTAGATAAAATATAGTTTGCATTTTCAAGTTAGATAGGATTTCAAAAGTTCTTCCATAATTAAAAATACCTTTCCCATATATTCAATTGAAGATTATATTTTTCATATTCTAATTTCTGCACCCCTCCTCTGGCAAGTTCAAGAAACTCATACATAGTATAAAAATGTGGTATCTGATAATTTACAATGGAAATATTGGAAACTAATATGGAAAAGTTACAATACTGAGGAAATGAAAAATGAGTGCTCCATGAAGGTCATTTTCACCGTCTTTTCCAGTTGATGTGATTCTCCAATAACTGTTGGAAAACTCCCTGTTCTTCCTAATGATAGCTCGTGGGAGCCATGTGCCAAGTTCCAGGACTTCAGTGTAAGTGATGAAATTTAGTGTAAGTTAGATAAATTTGACCAAAATGTGATATCACATCAAGTAAGAACTCATCTGTCTTCTTTATTTTGGATGCAAGAAAATCAACTGCATTCAAAAGCTCAGAAATGAACCCTAAGAAATAGCCTTTTTTCTCATGTCAGGTGGGAAATTTAACTTCCATTGTTTATTTGAAGATAAAATTTGATTTTACTTCTTGTGATTTAACTTGCTTTGTTATTCTCCTCTTGTTTGACAACATGGCTACCCAACAGCCTTTTCTTTTTTTATGACTTCAATCAGATCTAGGGAAAAATGATTGCTATTTGTCATTACTTTTTCTACCATTGCGTTCCGGTTTGTCTCTTATTAAAAGCCAAATATTTTCATTCCCTGTAATGGGAACTATTACTGCTGATAGTTTCCATTGTATTTTTGATCTTTATCATTAAATGAAAACTTAAATTTGTTCACTTTATAGAAAAATAATATTAAGTATCTACTTGGTGACTGCACAGTTACCTTTAATTTAATGGAATAGATAAATCCTAGCAAGTCTGGCTGAAAGACCTACCACAAATACTCATTATAGATCGGAAACTTATTCCCTTGCTGGGGTAGAAATGCACCAAATTCAATTCAGTTCAAATTAGCAAATATTTATTGAGAACTTATCTTACCTCAGATATTGTGCTGAGCATTTCATGGTACACACAGAAGAGACATTGCCATGGCTCTCTTGAAATTAATAGTCACTCCAGAAGGAATACTAGATATGCAGATATCTGCATAAAATAAAACCTGAAGGGTATACTTATATCTGTAGAAAATATTTATTAAAGATTTCACAAGAAACTGTTCTAGTTGCTATATTTCAGGAGATGTGGGCTGTGGATTTTAAGACAGGAGAGAAAAATATGTGAATTACTACCATGTATCATCAAATTTAGAAAAAAAACAATCAAGATTCTTTTTAATTTGATGAGAGACATGGTATTTTAACACCTTCTCCCCTCCTTCAGTGGTCAAAAAACACAGTCTATTTCCTAAAGTAGTGCATGAAATCATTTTTAAAGAAAATCCCACAATGTATTGTTCAATGTCTTTTAAGACCTTTGTGCTTAGTTTTGTCCTGTGTATTTGGTTTTAGTAGAGAAAAATGTACTGGTTAATAAATCAGGGAATATTGTGGGCTTTTGTTGTATGCCAAAATGTTAGGATGATTTCTTCGGGAGTTAACTCATCATTGATGCTTAAGAAATATATATATATATACATATACATATGTATATATATTTATATATTTTTATTATATATATTTATATATTTTTATTATATATATTTTTATTTGCTTGAAATAGCAGTTTGAGGGTATTAGAAATCAAACCACTCTTATCTTAGTTTTTTGCCAGAATTAAATACAAATTAATATTTGCTGAGCACATCGGAAAGGAAACAGGAGGGAACAGTAGAGGAGGAAAAGGAAAGAGTAGGCTGCAGTCTGACTGCTGTTCATCAGGACAAGGACCTCCAAGGTGATGACATAGTGGCTCATAGAACTTTGCTCCAGAGGATTACTTGAACATGGAAAATGATAAATCATTCAGGCTTTTATGATTGTTTTGGAGTTCATCAATAAGGAGAATATTAAAAGTGCACAGTTTTTAACTACAAGAGAGTAGTTCTTGATACTTACAATATTAATATAGTAAATAAAATGTTTAGAATGTCAGATAAAATTACCAAGTCTATATACAACGAAACAGATTTTACTTAGTTTAAGTTCATAATACTTTTGTGCACGGGGCAGTTATTATCATATCTGATATGATATGTAAAATCTGATATGAAAAGTAAAATTGGGTGATAAACTCATGATCCCAGCTTTGACTGGATTCAAATACATTAAACTCCAAGCAGGCAGAAAGGATGGTCAGGTTATTTGTGAGGGAAGGGAGTGCAAATGTGAATGCCTGTCATACTGAATAGATAAAGCTTTTCAGGTGCTCCTCAGTGCCACAAATGGACACCATGCAGGAAGTAGCTCTTTGGCAAAAGCACCAGAAGAGAAGATACAAAACACACAGTATTTTGACATTTTCAGGAACTGAGAAAACATCTTTTTAATGTACAAAGTATATGCCTTCCCCAGTCAGGATTAAGTAGGCTATACAAATATGACTTCTTATGTGATATTTGAATCAGATTAATTTATAGCAGCAAAGGACTAAGTGATATTGTTAGGTGTTCTATTTTAGGTTAATGTGGAAACCATATCCTTTTAAGTTACCCTAGACACTTTCAAGTGTCTGGCTTCAAGCTACCAAAAAAAAAGAAAAAGAAAAAGAAAAAAAAGAAAAAAAGAAAAAGAAAAAAGGCTCTGTTAACAATAACAAACTGGCAATAGACTTTAGAATCAGTAATGACTGTAGTCCAGGGTTTCCTTTGAGAATCCCTGATGTCAGTTCTAGCATGGGCTTGGGCAGCATCATGGAAAATAATAAAAATGAGGCAAGGAGGACAATAATATGGATCTCTTCCATAAGGCTCCTTTGCCCTCCTTTGCTGATGTTCCTCCTGCATATAATCCATGTGTTCCTATTGGCTGGCTACTCCTTTCTGGAGATATGGGTATAAGGAAAAAGGGGAACAAGCTAAGTAGATGTATAATCTACAACCTGGAACAGAGATTGTTCTATGCTTTCCAGGGTTCTCTGACATGCTGAATTTTACCCAAAAGAAGTCTGGAACTGAATGAAGGGCAGTGATTCCTACAAGATGTCAAACAGCTGAGATGAGCTCTAGGATTGCTTGAGCTGAATGCCTTGAGAAAATCTCCAGGCTGCGGCACAGGAAGGGGGATTCCAGGTGAAATTTAAAGGACATCCTGAATAGAGGAGGTAGAGCTGAGGGCTGTGGGAGACGCGGGCTGTAGAGTTTGGAAGGGAAAAAAAAATAGAGAGAGGAAAGGTGCATAAAAAGAGATAGTGGAATGAATCAGATGCTATTGCCCCACGTACATATATGACTATACAACCAGTAGGATTCTACATCATGAATAATCAGAAGAATGAGAAATTATACTCCACTATATATGATGTATCAAAGTGCATTCTACTGTTATGTATAACTAATTAAAACAAAATTTAAAAACTAAAAAAAAAGATTCTACTGTGGTCTGCTGAATCCTTGATAGGAACTGTCTCTAGATCTACAGTACTGAACAGTGGATGGGTGTATGGAGCCTGTATGAGACCAAGGAAAAATACATCCAGAATGATTGGAGGGAATGTTCTCTGGGGCTCATGCAGTGCCATTCCTGCCAGCCAAACTGGGTGCCGTCATTATTCACTAGGCATTGATAGAGTCATCAAAGGAACTTGCCTTGTTAGAGAGGGATAATTCATTTTGGGGATGCCTAAGAAAATTTAACTGAAGATTCAAGAGCATAAAACAGTTTTCAAGTAAATCAACTGAATTCCATAAGGAAAACTCTAGTTACAGGAATACAAATATTCAACACCCAAAAGACTAAACTTTGTTTTAAAAGAGTAAAAATCTTATACATTTCCCTATTTATTCAACATTTTCACTATGCAGTGTTACTTTTAAATTTCTTTATTGAGAATTATTATATGCTATATTTAATGTCATCTTTGATCAACTCAATGTTTTATTTGAAACATTGAAGTATGATTGACATTTAACATACATGGTTTGATGACTTTTGTGATAAATATATGCCCATGAATTCATCTTCCCAATCTATGTTATAAACACATACATCAACTCATAAATTTCTAACTCTTTGTTTAGTATTATTTGTGATAAAAAATCACTTAGGTAAGATTTGCCCTCTTAGCAAGCATTTGCATACACAATACAGCATTAACTATAGGTGCTATACTATAGTACAGTAGATTCAGGACTTTCGTTATTGCATAGCTGAAACTGTGTACCTTTTGACTAAAATCTAATTTTTGCTTTTCCTATACATAGAAACTACCATTCTATTATCTGCTTTTATTACTTTGACTATTCCAGATTCCTCATTTTAAGTGGGATTAAGTAGTATTTGCCCTTCTGCGTCTGGCTTATTTCACTCAGCATCATGTTCAGTTCCATCAATGTAGTCACAAGTGGTAGAATATCCTTCCTTAAGAATGAAGATGATTCCATTGCACATATATACCACATTTTCTTTGCCCATTCCTCCGTCAGTGGGGATTTCGGTTGTTTTGGCTAGGGTGAACAATACTGCAACAAACATGAGAGTATAGATATATGATTTCAATTTTTATGCATATATATTTAGAAGTGTGATTGCTGGATCACATGATAGTTCTAGTTTTGATTGGAGGTTCCTTCATAGTTTTTCTATTAATTACCTTCCCCACCAAGAGTGCACAAGGATATCATTTTTTCTATTTCCTTGACAACTGTTGTTATATTTTGTATTTTTTAAAATAGCCATCCTAACAGGAATGAGATGATATATTTTTTCTTTTGATTTACCTTTCCCTGATGGTAGTAATGTTTAGCATCTATCATATGCTTATTATTTGCATGCCTACTTTTGAGATATTTCAATTCTTTTGTATATTTTTATATTGGATTATTTATTTATTACTATTGAGTTGTAGGAACTCTATATGCTTAAGATATGTGGTTTACGAATATTTTCTCTCATTCCATGCACTGCCTTTTCATTCCATTGATTGTCTCCTGTGTTTTACAGAGACTTTTCAATTTGATACAGTCCTTATTTACTATTTTTATTTGTTGCCTTTGCTTTTGAGGTCATATCCAAGAAATCATTGCTAAGATCAATGTCAGCCTTTTCCACTGTTTTATTCTAGGAACTTTATAATGTCAAGTCTTATGTTTAAGCTTTTAATCCATTTTGAGTTTTGTGTATAAGATAAGGATTCAGTTCCATTCTTCTTATAGAGAACCACATCTCCCAACAGTAATTGTTGAAGAAACTCCCCTTTTCCCATTTTGTATGCTTTTAATACACGTTGAAGATCAATTGACCATAAGTGCTTGGGTTTATTTCTGGACTGTTTTCTGTTCCATTGTTCCATGTATCTGCCTGGATGCCAGTAGCAAACTGTTTTGATTACTGCAAAATTATGTTTTGAATTCAGGAATTAGATTTCTCCAGATTTTTTCTTATTCAAAGTTACTTTGATTATTTTTAGGGTTTTTTGTGATTCCAAATTAATTTTAGGATTTTTTTTTTCTATTTAGTAATTCAGAGTTTTGGTGTGGATTACATTGAATCCATGGACCACTTTGGGTAGTATGAATACTTAACAATATTAATTTTTCCAATCCATAAATATAAACTGCCTACCTATTTGATTTCTATGCTTTAATTTCTTTCATCGAGATTCTATAATTTTTAGTTCTTTACCTCGCAGTTTAAGTATATTCCTAAGCATTATATTGTTTTTGATGTTATTGTAAACAGGATTGTTCTATTAACTTCTTTTTCAGACAGTTTGTTGTTAATGTATAGGAATATTACCGATTTTTATATATTGATTTTATTCTGTGTAACTATACCAAGGTTTTAGTTCTATCAGGTATGTGAAATTTGCAAAATTTTCTGTAAATAGGGTCATATCATTTGCAAACAGTTAATTCTACATCTTCCCTTCAGATTTAGACATCTTTTATTTCTTTTTTCTGCCTAATTACTCCTGCTAAGAGTTCATGTTAACAGAATGATGGAATAAAAATCACCTGATCATCTCAATAGACGCAAAAAATTCATTTGACAAAATTCAGTGCTTTATGATAAAAAATTCTGAGCAAATAAAATATAGATGTGCATTAGTTAGCTTCACATATAATGAAATGACTGAAGTAATTAAATTATAAAGAGAAAAAGTTTAGTTTATTTTGACTCATGGTTCTTTAAATTCTAGACCAAGATTGGAAGGCTATTGGGCTTTGATTTTCTGGCAAGGGTGGCACATCTTAGTGGGAATGTAAGGCACAATAAACTACTTGTAAATCAAACTAGTAAGCAGAGACATAGAAATGGGTTCCAGAGTTCTCTTTTAGTGCACTTCCCCAATAACCTAAGGATCTCCCACCTTCCTCCTAAGGACCACAGCATCTCTTACTAGCACTACCCTAGGGACCGAGACTTCAAAAAGTAGACTTTTGAGGGACACTATTCATAATCAAACTGTAGCAAGAGGATCTTTCCTCAGCACAACAAAGACATACACATGAAAAACCCACAGTTAACATCATACTGAGTGGTAAAAACCTGATAATTTTTCTGTAAGAACTGGAACAAGGTAAGAATGCCCACTCTTGTTACTTTTATTCACTGTAGTTTAGTGGGCTGGTGATTATAAAGTAATATAAGAAAACTTTCAGGAGTTATATGTACATTGATTATGATGAGTGTAATGTTTAATTCACAGCTGTATACCGTGTTAAAACTTTTTAAATTGAATAATTTAAATAGGTGTGATTTATTATAAATCAACTACATCTCAAAAATTCTTTAAAAGTAAATATAACTTAAAAATAAACAGTTTTGAATTTTCATATCAAATCCACATAAAAAATGTTACAAGGATTTTGTCATGGTCTACTATCCAACATTTGTGAAGATGGAAGATAACTATTATTCATTTGGGGTCTGCTTGCATTTTTTCCTCCTTCTTCCTGCATTTGACATTCCTTCTTTTATCCTCATCTCCATGCATCAAAATTACCAACTTTCTTCTACAGGCCCATTTTCAAAGGCTCTTTTTATATAAATCCTTCATTTTTCTCCCAAGTATGAACCTATCTTTTGTTATTCTGAATCTCTGTAAGCCTCTAGTATGCATCTCACTGACTATATTCTATCCCTGCTCAGTGTTATAACATAGTTTTTTTAATTAAGGCTTGATTCTATTGAGTCACTGGATGATATGAAATACATTAGTTCAACTTATGGAAACTAGGTAGATGCTTTTGATGTCCTGAAGCTGAGAACACTGGGGAGTGAGGCTTGTGATCTCTCCAGCTTTCAAAGTATGTCTTCTGACCTGGATATTTTCCACAGTACATTGCCTTCCTGATTTTAGTCCCTCTACACATCATATGACAGGAAGTAGAAAGTACTTCTAAAGGAAAATTTGTACTACTGTAGCTTTTGCTCTGAATTCCAAGATATTTATTTTTAGGTGATCCTTCTAATTTGTTCCCTCTAAGTCATCTGCATTGTATAGCCCTCTCATTAAATTTTTTCCATATTCCCAATTGTAGGTATTAACATAATTTTCATTTTACAGGTGAGAATAACTAGGTGTTTCTCAGGTAACATGGCTAAAGTACGGAACACAGGCTACAAAGTCCATAGTCTCAATCAGTACATTATGTCAAATGTAATAGAAAAGGTCAACTTGTCCAAGGCTACAGGAATTAGAGCATATTTACAAAATGCATATTGATATTTGTAACATTACCTGACACTTTTATTCAAGTCACTGGTCATTTTAATGGGAGACTCAAGCCAAAGCTCCCAATTCAAGTTGATTATTTTTTTGTTTTTAAAAAATATTAGACCACATAATTTTTCTCTATAATAACATCTAACACCCAGTCTCTGCTCACTTTATCTGAGTATCTTCTTATGATTGTTTTTCCAAGTTTGAATAAAATTCTACACATTTTTTGTCTCTTAAGCATCTTATAAAGATCATAACAATACATCCATTTCTATGATATTTATTTTTGAGAAAATTAGTCATTGGGTATTGCCCTTTTAAAGTCCCTCAACCTTTCTTAGATGATGTAACAGGACTATTGGGCTGTAAATGAATTGTTGGCAAAGGCTATGTCTTATATAACTTAGAACCTAAGTTGAGACTCAGGTAATAGGAACTCCTTTCTGTTTTTGCAGTGCTGGGGATTGAACTCAGGGCCGTACACATGCTATGCAGGAACTCTGCCACTGAGTTAGAATCCCAGCCCTTAAAGTCAATTCATGAGACAAATGAATTGAAGTGGAATGCACTGAAATTTTGTTCTTATACTCAAAGGATAGGCACCTGAATTTTTGCTGCACCTGATACTTGTTGTCTATTCAATGGTAGACTCTTTAGCAGATCTGAGTTTCCTGTGTTTCTAATGTGGATGTTTTGTGTATGTAACACACACTCATACATAATACACACAAGCACAAACAAAATCCTGAACCCCTGCTGATTACATTTTTTTTTACCTCACTGAAGTTCATAACTAATGACTCTGTTCATCTGTTAGAGTATTTAATTTCCTTTTAATTTATTTTCCCCCTTGGTCAGCACTTTTCAATTTCAGAGCATGTGATAGCAAATGCTGCTATCGACTGAAAGAGAAACTAAGAATTAGATGTGGTTTGCGATACATAAACCAGTTTCTTTTGTCCCAAAGGAAAATGAAGGCATTAATGTTTCTGAGCCAGTTGGTAGAAACCATTATTTAAATTCAAATTAAAGAAAAACTTGTTTGATGTACATTGAAAACAATTCAGATGAGAAGATACTACAGCAGATCTCTGCCACCTCAGTGTTTTTTCATAGCAAAGATGTAGTTAATGTGGTAGCCTAGATTTTTCCAATAATAAAGCATATCAGTTTTGTCTGGAGACTGACTTGCTAATTACTCAGGCCCTAAATAATGCAAGCCATGTTCTCCTTTATTAGCTAATATCTTTCAGAGGTTGGGAAGATGGTTATAAAGACCAATTAAAGTATAGTTTTCTGGCATGCTGGACCAGTTCATAATCTGCACAATATGAAATGTCATATGGGAAAGTCATTATTAGAATACTCTCTCCTAATTTATATTAGTTTTATAATTTTTTTCTTCTCTTTGTATTACATCCAACACAAAGCCTTTGATGGTGTTGTTATAACTCCTGTTCAATAACAAGAAATTCTAATTCCACCAAATTCCTTGATACCACATTAACCTTGTATCAGATAAACAAGTATATTGGTTACTGTGGCTAATACAGCTGAACGAATATAATGCATGTATTTTAATAGAAATAGAAGAAAGTGAGTACAGAAGCAGCATAAGTAAGATAACATTGCTACATGAAAATGCTGTTCTTTTAATACATCTGGTCCATTAACATGTATTTGTTGGAGGAAAATCTGTTGTTTCATGCACAAAGAAATGCTGTGTTTTAAATAATTCTCCTTTATTAATTTTGCTTTATTTACACTTAGTATTTTGTGTTATTCAGTATTTGGGAAGATAGTTTTCTAATTTAATAGATAAGAATAAATCAAAACACATATATTATGATTCAAAGATAGCAGTGATTTAGAATACCATATTTCTATTCTATTTTTCCCAAAGTGATTTTTCTACCCATGTAATTTCAGGGAGTTTTTCTGAGCATAAGTGAAATCTTCCTGGTAGGCTGAATAATGACTCTCCAAATATGACCAGGCTCTCATTCCCAGAACCTATGTCAATTTAGAACCTTGCAGATAAAATTCAATTAAGAATTTTGAGACAGGGAGAGTTTCCTAGATTATCTAGGTGGATTCCAATGTAATCATAAATGTCCTTATAAAAATGAAGGTGTCAGATCAGAGGAGAAGAGATTTGATGGCACAAGTAGAGACTGGAGGGACGCACGTATGGAGTATAAACCAAGGCATGCGGGCTGCCATTTGAAGCTAAGAAAGGCCAAGAAAACAAATCTCACCTCAGGAGCCTCAAGAAGAAACCAGCCCTGCTCACACAACTTTAGCAGAGTTGAAATGATTTTGGATTGCAGACTTCCAAAACTGTAGGTGAATAAATTTATGTTTCTTTTAATCCATTAAAATAGAGGTAAACCTAAACTGTTACAAAAACAATAGGAAATAAATACAATGCTTTTTAAAACTTGCAGTAAAACCTCTGAAGCCTGTGAGCCTTTTGAGGGTTGTCAGAGTTATACCACATCTCCAGCAGAGCAAGGATTTGGGATAAGGTGTATTTGTTTAACAATCAGGTACTATTTCTTATTAGACCTGCATTAAAGCTCTCCATGTTTTCCTTAAGAATAAAAAAAAAATAGTTGTAGCATCTACCCTTAAAAATAATTATAAGAAGAAAATGAGAAAATACATGTAGAAATATTTAGTAAACTGTAAGTTAATTAATAACATCATAATTGCATAGTAACCAATTTAATTTTTTGCTATTGTATTTTAAGCACATGTTCATGTGTTGATCCCTAAGTGCTATTATAGAAAATTAGTGACAACTCAGTTCATAAGTGCTTACTCCTTGTATCACTAATTGATAAATGAGTAGTCAAAAGATGGAATAGAATTAGGAACCAGGAAGCCACAGGAATGGGAGGAGTAGAGATTTGTGACCCGACATGCTTTGTTGGAATCTGGTATTAAGACACCTGACTACAACATCCAAGGACTTATGTCATTTCTCTTTGTATATGCAACAAACAGCTCCATGCTTGCTAGGAGCTTAATTAAGAATTGTCTGGGATTTAATTTTAGTTGAAGAATGAAGACATAGTTTTCAAAAGAGACACTCCTTTGTTAAAATATTAAAATGTTTATCAAGCAAATTCTTTGATAAACAAAGTGATTTCACCCTCAAATATCTTTTTAGAGAATCAAATTTTTTATTTATTGGAAATACTCCAAAAAAGATTTGATAATATCCTTTCCTAAAAAAAATCCATGTGTATTATGCAGCTTAGTAGAATAATGAAATTAGCTCACTTAGTGATGCTGGGCTTTACCTGTCAAACCATGGCTGTTCGGAAGAAAATGGATTCCAAAATTATTCAAAGAGTCTATTGTAATGTGTGCTTTGAATCTGTCGCTAGTCCCTCTCCACCAACTGTTGCATACTCTTCTAGTAGCTAGATTTTGTGTTATTCCAGGTAGTTTTTTGACATTCCTATGGCTTTGTTTGTTATGTCCAAAGCAAATTGACCACATTTGTGTCATAGAATTGAAAAGAATATGTTTGTGACTTCTAGTCATTTTTTCATTTTATGGGGCAAAAAAGACCAAAACAAAACAAAACAAAAACAAAAACAAAACAAAGAAAAAAACCCCAAAACACCCAAAACCTTTTCACATAGTTAAAACCTGCCTATTTGATATCCTAGTAGTTTATCAATCATGAATCTAAATCCACTAGATATTTTAGAAATTTGTATGTATCAATGGATGCATGCTTCATTATTGTTCCTGTGTTTGATTTTCTTTACAATTACTTCCATGACACTTCTATGTCCTCTTTTAAAAATTGGAGCTTTACCCTCAGACCTTGAGGTGAACAAAAAAACCCACCAAAGTTTTTACATTTCTTTTTTGGTATAATAAGTCTATTTTCCACAGACTCCAAAAGCACAACTTTAGGGTCAACTTCAACATTTGCTTCTCTCCTTAATTATGTTGTTCACTGTCACTAGTACTATAATTTTCTTTAAATTAGGTCTTAAATTCTTTCTCCTTCCATGTTTCTGATAGTGTCTTTCTCTCTTAGTAGTGACGATCATCATTACATGTGTTTTTATGCATGTATCAGCAGTTCTTCTATATATGCATACGTTAAAATACTAAATGTTCAAAACACCATACTAATGTAGGTCTGTTATTATCTTGGTTTTATCCATAAAGAAACTAAAACATCACAAAGTTTAGCTTGCCTTTACCATTGGAAAATATAGTAGCACAGTAACTTTCTGGTTTTTTTTTTTAACTGAGCTTTTCTCTGTATGTAATCTGTATCAAATACATTGTGGGGTAATTCTTCCTTCAACATGTCACTGTTATTATGTTACACTCACCCTGAAGAATCAGAGATATCCACCTATTGTCTCCTGCATCAATTTCTACCATTAGCCTATCTTAAAGGTGCTGTATAATCACTTCATTTTTCATTATTCATTCAGACCACCTGGAGGTCCTGGTCTTTCTTTCCTCTTTCTCACTCCCACAAATAAAGTCTCATAGTCCTTTTCCCAGAGTCCTTGGCGTCTGAGCTTTAATAGAATTGTGAAATTTCTTAGAAAGGTATGAATGGAGTTATATATCTACATATTATGTAACAAACCTAGTTGGATCTGATTATCACATCTCTGAATAAACATATTAACATTTTTTATTCTAAGTACATAAATACAATAATTGGTATACCATTAAAATTCTTCATCAATTTAAGTTGTATTTTATCAATAAATAAGTTATTAAAACTTTCTGTTTTCAGAATTTTGTGAATTTCATATGTGAATATTAGGAATTGTGGGATTGTACCATTTTCATTATCTCAAAGTCATCATGTTATTTAAAATGTGACACTATATATATATATATATAGTTATCCATATATACAGATGCATACATATATATATATATATAGTTATCCTTACTTCAATATCTATGCTAAGCCAACCTCTGTACCTACTCCCATGAATTCAATGCAGAGGCACCACCCAATTTGTTTCTCTTTTCTACTGTAGCTCAGTGGTAGAGCACTTGCCTAGCACATGTGAGGCACTGGGTTCATTCTCAGCACCACATATAAATAAATGAAAAAATTAAGGTCCATCAACAACTAAAAATTTTTTTTAAAAAACTAAATTACACACTTTATCACTAGATGAGTCTGTAAATATTCAATACATATTCATTTTTCTCAAATAGATCCTCAGCAATAGAGACTGAGGATTTCATCATTATTTTGTATCACTCTATAACAATGTTGGAGTAACATTAGAGTTCAAATTACTATGTCAACATTTTTCTAAGTACTCTATAAAATTACTGGATTGACTGTGTTTAACAATGTGAATCTAGTTTATATGGAATATTGATAAAGGTATCAAAGTTACTTAAATTATTAGTTTTGATGTCTTTCCTCATAATGTGCTAGAACAACCTGTCTCATTTTCTTTAACACATGTAGAGATGTGATTAATCAACACATTATTTTGCAATGGCTACTGCACATTATATAAAGATCCTTGACTTTGAAAATGAGTAGGCCACGGTTTGACTATTGACAAGAGACTTGCAATTCCATGCCTTTGTCTCTCCATCTGTAGAAAAGATAGATAATAATTCCCATAGGCAAGAGGGTTTTTTTTGAAAACACATATTAAATGCCTGTCCCCCTTCTGACCTCTCCTGTTTATCAGAAAAGAGAGTTCCAGTTCACAGCTGCTTTATATATCATCCTTTTCCTATAACCTTGCAGAAGTCACTCACTTCTTATTGTAGCCATGTATGTGTCTTCAAAGACAGGAGATAGCTACTTACTTAGTTTAAATTAGGAAGGCAAATCTCTTGAGCCCATTCATGAACAGCTATCCTTTAACCTATGGATTTGCCTTAATAAATAGAGTATGGTATATTTATTCTCATGCCACAATTTATTGTAAAAATTAAAAAGAAATTACATAGTGTTTGATTTTCAAGAGAGTTCACATAAGTAATAACCAATTTTTCTCAAAGCATACTTATCTTCCATGTGATAAAATTATAGAATTTTCCATAGATTAGCCTTTCCCATTTTTGCTTGGTAAGAAAAAGGGAAGCCAAGGTGAAGTTAAAGCTCAAATGTGGAAGTGTCATATGCTCAAAATAATGTAGCATTCTGATAACTTTTTAGGAGGAAAAAGCAAGAAGACTCCTGAAAGGTGACAGTCAAAATCATCTAGTGACAACCAGTTGGTGGTGGCACTTCATATTAGAATATTGCATCTAAAAGTGTCTGGTTAAATTGAGTTTTTGAGGGATAAATTTATTTAAATCTCCTGATGAAATTCCAGAACCTAATGAAGTATGCTCTGGCTCTGAAACAGGTGCTTGATGCTGAAGAGGTTGGAAGTCTCTCAGGTGTTCTCTTTGATTTACAAGAGAAATGGATTGAGATAAAATGGCATAAAACTTCTTATGGCTTTTTGTTTTGGTACTGACACTTGATCTTGATCTTTTCTTCACCAATTCTCTCCATTTTAAATGTTCCATTCATCCTGTTTTGTGGTTTTACAAAAGAAACATCATTTACATAATCTAAGACTCACCTTCCTCATCAATAAAATGGAATAATAATAGTCCCTATTGCATAGAATTTTTGATGCCTAATATGATAATACATGTAAAGTGCTTTAACTAGGTAACTTTGTCAAAGATATCTGGAATAGTAATTCTGCCAGTGGAGACAGGGCTCCACTGAATAGGTATTTTTCCTTCGTAAGACCATATGCTACAGAGATCTACATGCCAGCTATGTCAAACCCCCATGTTTATCTACTTGACTTAAGACATAAGAGCTTGAACTTTGTAATGGCAAAGCATCAGTTCACATTCTCATTTCCAAACTTACAGTCTTTTGACCTGGCCTAAATTACTTAAGTAGTCTGAATTTTAGTTACATTTCTTGAATGGAGGTTATTAATAACATCTACTTTGTAGGTTACTGAGGAATTGACCAGAATGAAGACTAGGCACATAATTAGCATGATACTGGAGATATATTTGTGTTTCATAAGTAGTGATTATAATATTTATATTTGTTACATTATAATCTCCTGGAATAAAATTTTACTGACATAAAGCATTAAATACTCTTGCATAATCAAACTGTAGTAAATGCCTTGTGCATGTAGGAGAGAAGGAGTAAAAGAATCAGGGTAAAGAGTAAGATGGGCAAACATTGAGCACACTTCATAATGCTTTATTGGTTGTTAATTAACTGATGATTGGAAAGTTTGCTATTTTATCTGCATGTGATCTTGGTTTGTTTTTGTGTGAACATGACTGGTGAAAATGATTTCACTGAAAGGGTCCAATTCTTTTATGAATCTATTGCTGTTTTACTCTGAGCTATGAAATGATTTCTGCTTCTTCTTGAATGTGATTGTGCAATAATTCCGAGGTAGAAAAGAAAGTTTGAGAGAGTGATTGGAGAGGCTCAATTCTTGCAGTAATAAGAATAGAAGTGATCTGCTACCAGTAATATTTGAGAAACAGCAGGAGACCTTCATTTGTGAATATTTTGGCAAACTTCTAACTAGAACAGGAAACTTTCAGCATATTTGTACATTTAATGAACTAACTCATGCACTGAACTATTATGCTGATTTCTTCCAATTTATTTCTAATTTATAGGCATTTTAAAATTATATCCATGGCCTCTTTTTTTATACTGTCTAGCATGAAAAATATTGCTAAGATTAAATGAGCAGCATTTTTCTCAGTTCTGTACAAACCACAGATGCTAGGTTTGATTTTATTTCTAACAGTGAGATTGAAATTCTATTTTAATATGCAGAACTGCAGCCCAGGGAGTCATAAAATACAGAGTGTTTTCATTAGATGATGGCCCTGCACCTCTAGTTAACAGGAAAGCTGATTCATCAAACAGCAACCATCAAGACAGCATTAACTAAGATCTGGAATGAAAACACGAGATTGGGGTGAAAATTACCTGTTTTGCATCATGTAATTGTAACTTGGAGAAATTCCTGGTTTGTGGCATAAAACTATTAAAAGGGATACAGAAGTGTTTTCTGTAAATTTGCTGCAGATGGTCTAGAGATTGAACATTTTCTGCATTTCAAAGGGATCTTAAATTTTATATCTGTTGCCACTAAATTAAAGGAATGAACATTCACCTTTATGCTCTGTGCTCTGTACCAGAGAAAGAAATGATCAGAATGAATTCTTCATTTGAATTTGCCTCTCAAATATTTACATGCACAAATAAAGACTTGGAATTCAAGGCCATTTTATTCTAGTGGAATTCATAGATAAAGGATTCTTCTTGCCAGTCAAAATGTCCCCATAGACACCAGTCAATTAATTGACATGTTTCCGTCTGAGCATACAATTGATCAGACAAAAGGGATACCTTCTATTCTCCTGAGGAATTCTAATGTACTTTACACCAAAAACCAAACAAGTAATAATAAAAATAACAGAAGAATCTCAAGCTTTGTGATTCATGTAATCAATAAAGTTTATTCCAAAATATTTAAGATAGAAATTTTATAGATAATTTAGTTTCCTGGTTCTAACACTGTTTTAAGGAGTTGCATAGGGGCTTTTTTAACTGAAAAGGGGAAAGAAAAGAACACATAGGCATTCTTCTTTGGAGATCTTCATGTCCTCAACTCTCCTCTTTCAGATACAGCCAGATCATCATCACTTTCTTTATTTATTCTAATGGGTCTGTTAAAGGTGTTTTTTTTAAAATTGATGCAACTATTAAAGGATCTTTGAAAACTACATCAACCTGATCACATTGCCATTGATCTAACGTGTCACCATCAAATGTTTTAGCCAAGTTCAGAACCCTGCTGCCTGAGACCTGTTACAGTGCTTGTTTAGATTTTATTATGGAACTGGGTTATTACAGTGGAATCTGTGCTTGTATTCCTATAATGTACCCCCATTTTTTTTTTGCAGTGCTGGGGATTGAACCCACAGCCTTGTGCTTATGAGGCAAGCACTCTACTAACTGAGCTATATCCCAGCCCTCCATTTTTCATATTGATCAATTGATAATGACTTAAAGTCAACACCCAAAAGAACTTTCATATAGTATCTATGATATTTTTCCTGAACATAATCTCCTATTTAAAATATTCTGACCTTTTCATAAGAAAAGCAATATTAATAAAAACAGGGACCAAATCTTTTTCTGTGTGTAGAACTCAAGAAAATTTTTCAGTATATGATGAAAAATCAAATGTGAGAACTTAAGATAATGGAGTGTGAATAAATGTGAATAAGTATAAATGTGAATAAACAATACTGTTCATTTGTTGATAGTAATTTAAATTAAATAATGTTTATCAAAATATTCTCAAAATCAAGTGATTTGATTAATGGTAAATATGACACAGAACATTTATATTTACACATATGTGACAAATATGCAATTTCAATAATCTCTGAATGGAAATAGTAAGTAGATTATCTAGAATTGAGACTTAGATATATTGATTGATTCAGGAGTTAAAAAAAAGTTTTAAGTCAGCATTGAAAGAGAATGAATGCCATTAAAAGAGTAGAATATAACCAATATCTCTAAAATATTTGCGCTCTTTCTCTCTCTCTCTCTCTCTCTCTCTATATATATATATATATATATACATATATATATATACACACACACACACACACAAATGTATATATAAGTCACTTTCACATCACTATAATAAAATATCTGACACAGCTACTTATGAAGAGAAGAGATTTAGTCAGTTCATGGTTCTATAGGCTTCAATTTAAGATCAGGCAGCCCCATTGTTTTGGGTCTTTGGCAAGGGCAGCACATCATGAAGACAGTGTGTGGAAGAGAAAACAACTTGCATCTTCAGCCAGGAAGGAGATAAGCAGATGAGGCGGCTAGGATCCCATAATCTCCTTTGAGTGGATATGCATCTAAGGACCTCTCATATGGTGCCATTTCCTAAAGGTCTACAGCACCTCCCAATGGCATCAATCTGGGGACCAATCCTTAAACACATGGACCCTTCGGGTCAGTATCCATATTCAGACCATAACACAGTATATTGGGAACTTTTTGAAAAAGAGACTTTGTAATTTTAGTTGCCAACATGAATAAATGAGTCAGTAATCAAAAAAATGCAGAATTCCACATAATGCTGGATACCTTGAACAAAATAAGATAGATTCAATATGGTTTCAATAGGAATTGTTCATCATTTTACATTAGCAACTTGAACCTTGTGCCATTTTTATTGTTATTGTTGTTACTCTTCTTATATAATCGATTGTGAAAATAATCTTCCAAAGAACACATTGAGACTTTCCTATCTTTAAGATTTGACCCTCCTGCACTTGCAAATGAGACTTGAAAAAGGCATTTGGGAACAGATGGAGATGATAAATTTGAATTGTTCAAGAAAAAAAAATGAGGATAGAAGTGGTTCATGTGAAAGCAGAACATAGGCTGAAATTGGAGGGTGTGATGGAATTTGGCAAACTGGAAGAACTATGCCTTGGTGAAGCTCTTTAGTTTGACCATAAATAGCACCCAAGGATCTCAGGATTTCTATGGTGGAAGAGCTGAACAGATGTCTTTGGAAGTTGTACTCCTAGCTCCTCAGCTGTTGAAGCTCAGGGAAAATCTCTGAAGTCAGAACTATGATGGGTTGAGAGCACTCTGTTGGGATATCACTGTGGCCTGTCCACAGTAACCTTAGATTAACTGGTGGATATCCATGCCACACAGTAGTTCAGAAAGAACAGATTACTCAATGGATTACAAACCACTACAACTCTTTTATTTCTAATCCAAAGAAGACCAAGTTGTTTATATTATTGAAGGAATAAAGGACAACCTAAAATGTCATGTAGATTAAATTTTCATCTATTGGCATAATAGGGTTATTATATTAAGAAACTATTAAAATACAGTATTTCTTGTATATTAAGAATCATAGTATGATTCATTTTTGTTACAAATGCATGATCTTTTGTTTCACCTCTTCTCAACTATGTTGAGGTTAGTATTGTACTCTAAACCCATATTCCTGTTTTTTTCATATATATTGATTGTTGATTGAATACATTATATTGATAAATTATTTAGTGTCTGGAATTTGGTACTATTGATGTATTTTTTCTAGATTAATTTAGGTAGCTAACGTATAGATCAATGTGATTCTTTAGAAAGTTGTTTTAGGCTTGGTTTAAAGCAAATCAGGGGCGGGCATAATTCTAAGCACAATTTAATCAAACTCGTAAGACATGGCATCTCTGAAGTGTAGTCCCATCAGTGTTCTTTTTAACTTTGACTAGTTAGAGTTCAAACTTTTCCAAAGTCTATATGAGTCCCATTAGTTGTATAGTATATAGTATTCCTGGTGCTCATCTTTCCTCTTTCCTTGGAAATTGTTCTTTGCCAAGGCTTACGGTGTCTCATTCTGCATATGCTCATTTAAGTATTAAGATACTCAACTAAATACCTATGTAGATACCTGGAGGTTCATTCCTGATAAATAATACAGTGCCCAGCAAGCAACTCCTTGGCCTCTCTGTCTGCTTCTTCATCTTAATGAAATTGCTCTGTTTTGCTTGGATTCCCCCTCCCCTGCACCAATATTTGGAAGATGCCTTTGAACAAAATACCATTTTAATCACAAAACTATCTTCAATATTTTTTCCCTCAAGGATCACAATTCTGTACAGTCATTTATTCAATATATGAGGAGACTTTTTTTTCATATATTTAATCCAGTTGTCCAACTAAAAAAGACTTTAAACAGATGTGCTAGTCTTGTACCAGTTACTCTACCATGGTTTATTTTTAAACTTGTATTTTACTTATATTTTTAGGCAACAAGAAAAAAATAAGGCTTTTCAAATTGAATATAACATTTATTGTTTCCAAATTCATATCACTTCTGCACAAGAGTAGAAGGTCAGGACTTATGATATTTATTTATTATGATTTTTATGTCAGTTTACCCAACACATTAATTCTGTCTATCTGATTTCATACTCCTACTTTATTTTCTTTTTTTTTATCATTTAAAATTAGTTTAGTGTCAGTAAAGAGAAGAACAAGTACTCTTTAAATGATTAGAAAGTACTTCATTCATTTCATTAAAAATAAAATTTACTGGTGGTGTTTTATAAAACATAACTGTGATATTTTAAAGTATATATTTGATCGACCACATTTCTTGACATCCTCTTAAACCCTTGGAATCTTGGAGTGGTTTCTGACTGGTGGTTGGCAGTCCCTGTGTACCTTCTAAACGGGGACTATTTATTCACTGGAGATACTAAGGCATGGATACAAATTTGGGACTTTCAGGTCCATTCCTCACACTCCAGGGAGGAGAAAGGAGCTGAAGGTTAGGTTGATTGCCAATAGCTAATGATTAACATTCATACCACATAATGATGCATCCCTGAAAACCCAAAAGGATAGTTTAGAAGAGCTTTAGGATAGTTGAGTTTATGGGGACTCCTGGAGGGTAGTGTGCCCAGAGAGGTCTTGGCAGCTCTGCGTCCTTTCTCTCATACCTCACTCTAGACATCTCTTCCACCTGACTGTTCAACACAATCCTCTGTAATAGTCTTTATAATGTGCTGGTAATATGTAAGGAACTGTTTCCCTGAGTTCTGTGAGCAGCTCTAACAAATAAATACAATCCAAGGAGAGGGTCATGAGAACCCTTATTTATAGCCAGTTGGTCACAAGCACAGGTAATGCAACTGGAGTTTTATGATTGACATCAAAAAGTTAGAGTTGAATCTTGACCTGTGAATCCTGATAGTGTCAGAACTATTGAATTTGAGGATACCTAGCTGGCATCCATAGCAGGATCTGTTGCAGAATCAGTTGCAGAACTGGTTGATTGCTTAGTGTGGGGGAAACCTCCTCCCCATATATCTGGTTACAGACATGTTCTGTATTCTAAGAACATAGTTGGAGAAACTGATTTTTTTAATATCCATAATAACTCATTCTGGTATTAGAAATGAGCAAAGTTGGTAACTATATGATTGATCTGATCACATTCATCTGACTTTTTATTTTTAGGCAACATTATCTTTCCTTCAAGGTGAAAAAGGTATAAAGGTGCTCCAAATGGCCACTTTCAATTAAATGTGTATGTATGTTCTTACACCAATAAATTAGCCTTTGTTCATTCTATATATTTTAATGTATTCCACAAAAATAAAAATCTGCTTTAGCCATGGTCGTACTTGCAATTATTTTCTTTACGAATTGTAGATTTAAAAGTCCAACTTCAGCATTTTCCTGCAAGCATTTATAAGTGATTATTGTGTAATTGTTCCCAAAGGACAAGCCAATTTAGGAGAGTATCTGCGAAGCAACATCATTTCAAGAGCCTTTGAAGTAAAGACACAAGGGCCCCGGTTTTCTGTTTCTTGGTGAATTTGCTTAGAATGTTAGACAATTATTATCATTACTTTCAGTTTCACAACAGTATAACCACCATGACTAGAAAAATCTAGATTCACTCCTCCATGATAGACTCGTGACTTCGGACAAATTATTTCTTCCCTAAAATTCTCATTTTCTACTTGTTTAAAATAAATGTAATTGTAGCACTAGTTAGGAGTGTTGCTGTGAAGTTGCATCATAACAAATTGAATTATTAATCTATCTTGAAAAGCAAAATCCATTAATTCAATGAAAGAGTAAAGAATCTGGAAAATGGATGGATTGGATTGTACTCTGGGTTGAAATAAAATAAAATCATTGGGGAATTCAATAGACTATTTTCTGTGTACTGGTATGTGTCTTTACCATAAAATAAAGAGTTCAAGCTGAGCAAGAGAGAAAGCCATACCTGTCTAAGGGAACTCTTGGACTCACAAATTTGATTATTTCATAAGAGGGCTCATTTTTCCAAAATTTTAAGTCACTTTCTGTTTTCATAATAAATATATCCTTTCTAAATTTGCTTTGTTTTTGCTCTACCTTTATATGTGACTGATATAAAAATGGAGAGAGGAATACTGTTTGTTAAGCAGCTGCTAATTGGTAAGTATTTAACATTTATTGTCAATTCAACCCTCATAACATTCCTCGGAAGGATTGCCATGGTACCAATGTGGGGCTGAAACTTAGAGGAAAATAATGTCATTTTCAGAGTCACACAGTTAATACGTGGTAGGCCAGTGCTTCAAATTCAGGACATACCCAATTAGGAAATCACTATCATTTGAAGTTTTAGAAAATCAACAATTTATTTGTTTTCATTGTTACTGCCATGTCTGACTTAAGACTGAGCATCTTGGACCTCACCCATGCCTAATGCATAAAACACAATACATGCTTGCAGAATGTGTGAATGGACACTCATGAAGCCCTCAACACTTTCGTACAAAATAAAAGTTGTTAACATTGCTTTTCTCGGCAATTGGGGTAGGGGAACATAAGTCAGTTCTAAGAAGGGGATAAACCATAATTTATCTTGTGTACCTGATAGTTTCTGAGACACTATTATTTTGACTTATAGTCCTCTTTGCTTGCTAAAACTTATGCTGCAGAATTTTCTTCCAGGAAAATTGCAATCCAAACTTGGGATTTAAAAAGTTTGCAAGTAAACACCATGTAGTAAAACATGGCTACCAAAGGAAACTAATTGAACAAAGGCTGAAATTTGAAGGCAATATTATTTTGAGATTAAATTTTATGGGGTAGACAAAAATGGTTGATGGATATGCAAAACTTTTCAGAAAAACAAAAAAGGGAAATATTGTCTGTTAACTGCTTCTTTCTGGAATTTATGGGTCCCCTCTCCATGGAAAATTAATGCTCCAAACTGTCAGTACTGATTCTTACCAGAGCAGTAAAGGACAGTGGCACCCCGACCATTACAAAGAGAGCCTGGTTATAGCATTCTGCAAGTTCTGAGTCATTCTGTCCTCACCAGTGACTTCATGCTGCATGAATGTCATCCCATGGATGATCCTTAACTACAAATATGCATGCCCAAGGTGCCGACATTGAAATGGGGGAGAGAAAAGAGCACATAACTTTTGGATTTAGCAACTCCTTCAAAGACTGCATGACAGAAGGGACTATATTTTGATATCAGATATCCAAGTTGTACATGGAGTTATATTCAATTATGTGTCCTTAATGTTATTTTCTTTTTCCTAATAAAAAAGTAAAAAGAATTCAGCAAATGAAAACCCTGTTTACCCAAAACATGAAATGCCAAATATCATATCAAATTTACAAAATAGAATTTAATCTGTTGTCATAATCCTTTCTTTTCAGCAAAATTTAATAAGGAATATTGTTGGATTTTTATTCTGACTGTCTAGACTCAGTTCCCAGTCCACTACTTTTTTGTTTTGAACATAAGAAAATTCTTTAACACCTATGTGCCTGGTTTTACATCTGTGATGCTGTATAATAATTCTTACATTATTCCTGTTAGGATTAATTGAGACTACCATAGTATCTAACCCTAGGTACCTGTTCAATAATTAGATATTATTGGTATCCTAGATTTTTGGTGTCCTTGCAGAAGTAGATGTCTTTGGGACTATCAATAAAATTTTTGCTTCACATCTTAAGGCAAATGAAATTGAGGACTGCCCTTTCTGCTACTGATCCTCTTAAAAGGGAGCACATTCCTTGAGATTTATCAGTGTTCCTGATAAAAGGAGATGGCACTGGTGCTCAATTATTATTCTCACTGAGACCAGGTTTGGAGAAAATGATGATGATGTTGTTATATTCACCTACCTACATTTTACTAGTGGATAGGGTAGCTACATTTTAAAAATGAAACCTGGGTCCACATGCCTTTTCCAATATTGTTGCCCAGGAGTGGGATTCACTCATGCACTTCCTGCTTTCCTACAATAAACACACCTATAATCATCTATGTTTGGTGATCTTGTACTATTTTATGCTCTTTGTTCCAGGTATTTGACCTGGACCTGGTAGATTCTCTACTATAAACCCAAGTATTTTGATTGGGGTGACTAAGAAGTAGGAGGAAGTTGCAGGTTATTCGGTAATCACATGTCTAAGATTATAGGCTACTGCAAGTCTTGTGTTTGAAGGATTTGTGAAGTGCTTGCTCTTCTAGTAGTAAAGGCCTATTTTCCCTACTGTCTTGTTAGCCTTATTAGATGGAACTTGATAGGACTAGGAAATGATAGATTTGAGCTGGGAAATGAGGGGTAAATTGTATCTAAAACGTTTTATGACATGAAGATTAGAAAGAAGTAGTTAGAGTTGGCCATGCTGCAAAAATACTTACTCTATATTATTATTGTTAGTGACTCACAAATGAAGCTAGACCTGGATATGACTTTCACATATGTGTCTCCATATTTGAATAGGATGTTAGCTGATTCCTACAAATCTCTTGTGAGCACTCATTTATTTTAGAACTCTTTGGTGCTTACAAAACATCCATCTGCTCTTAATCACTTCCTCAATATTCTTGCCACATTTTTTCATATGGATTTTTCCCTCATTCACCATGTGCTAAGTGTTTGGAGGACAGCATTATGATGAGAAAGAATATACTAAAAGAATGAGAAAGCAGCATATTTACTGACATCAACTTGCTAGGCATTAGAGAGAATTTGAAGAAAATTCTTGTCTTTTAAAAGAATCCAAGGTTTCCTATATAATGGATATTTCCTACAAAAGGGATAGAGCTGTAGGACAATTTCAATCACTTTCTTGTTTTTTTGCTTATTTGTTGGCAAGTCCTTGGTCCTTTCTGCCAGTCCAAATTATTTATGAATTATACACCTGTGGTCTTGGGTACCAGTAAGTATTGGAGGAAACTGATCATTGGAGATAGTATAATATCATGATTAAGAATTTCTAATAGTTGATATAGACATTTATCAATTTAAATCCAGCCTCTGCCAACTACATTCTAATTGATGAAAATTATTTCATAATATCTGATTTTTCTTGTTCTGGAAAATGACCATAAATCCTGTTCTTATGCACATACAAAAAGTTATAAGAATTTATTGAGCTGGAAGTCTGAATTGTTATTTATAGCAATCAATTTGTAAATTCTTATGTTTATTACTCAGATTTTGATTCCTTCCTCAATCATTCTTGTTTGGTCTTCACATATTTATTTTTCTGTTATCTGAGTCAGTCAGTCTCTCTTTCTCACACTCTCACTCTCTCTCTCTCTCACACACACACACACACACACACACACACACACACACACACATGCATACACACTGATTTACCTACCTCTTAAGCCTGGACTCTCTTCTTAGTTCATGTAGTAATGCAACATTCAACCATAAAGCAGCCCAAAATCTATTTCTGATGTTTATTTACCAAAGTCTACTGTGGAATTTTAAAATGTGTGCATGTATGTATTTATGTATGCATGTACATATATTTCCTAGATACAATACCTGAATCAGATCATTAAAGGAAAAAAAAAAGTTATCTCTGCCCAAAGAAAATTCAGGCTTATTTTATAGCTCTTGTCCACTTACCATACATCCATATTCAATCTCCATTTTCCTGAAACGGTTTGGATAGTTAGCTATCAGCAAGCTGAGGAAACCACGATAGTTTTCTACTTGCTAAAACAACAGAAGATAGTTATAAATAAGACTTCTTCCTTTGTTTTGATTAATCAACAACGGAGTTTCAAGATATGGGCTATTATTTTGAATGTGAAGTAAAATTTGAGCATACATAACTTTGAGTAGTTTGTTGAAATCCTAAAATCTCTTAACGTTTTTTCCCCCAGTACTGGAGATTGAAGACACAATTTTCTATCAGTGAGCTACATCCCTAGCCTTTTATTGTTTGTTTTTTTGTTTGTTTGTTTGTTTTTCTTGAGACAAAGTCTCACTAAGTTGCTGAGGCTGAGGCTGGCATTGAACTTGACATCTACCTGCCTCAGCCTTCTGAATTGCTAGGACTATAGGGTGCACCACTGAGTCTGACAAATCTCTTCACTTTTTAACACATGTTCAATTCTTTAGCCAATACAGTTAGATCGTGTTTTCTATGAGTTTTCACAGAGAAAAAGAAAAGAAAAATCAAATTAGGTCCAAGGATTTGTTTTAACCTCAGTTTTCAAGATAAGGCCCATATGGCATTGTAGGTTTAATAAAAAGCTGCTGAATGAAAGGTAAGGAATTTAGATTTTAGCTCCAGCCTAGCCCTAAATTGTTAATGCTTTTGGACTCCTCTTTGAATGACAGCATTATAAATTAGTTTTTGAGGAATTTCCAAAGTTTGTATCAATGAATCATTGTCCTTAATAAGAAATAGCAATATCTATGAATCTTACAAGGTGTCATTTGCATATACAAGCAGCAACTAATGTGTTAAGGTACATCTACATACTCTGATTTGGAAAATGTAAGTGGAAATAATGTTACTATTTCCTTCCTTTCATGTTTCTACAAAAAACAATTGTGGTACACCCAACCCCATATCAATAATCACCATATAGTAAATTTTGTTTAACAATCTTAAACCTTTCTTGCTTTTCGATTAGCATCTTTTAAAAATGGTTTCTTCCACAGTCTAGCTATTGTGAATTGAGTTGCTATAAACATTGATGTGGCTGTGTTACTGTAGAATGCTAATTTTAAGTCTTCTGGGTATAAACCAAGGAGTGGGATAACTGGGTCAAAGGGGGGTCCATTCCAAGTTTTCTGAGGATTGGAGATTATCATGCTAAGTGAAATAAGTCAATCCCAACAAAGCAAAGGCCGAATGTTTTCCCTGATAACTGGATGATGATATAAAATCTGGTTGGGGAGGTGGAGGGTGAGAGAAGAATGGAGGAACTTTAGATTATGTAGAGGGAAATGAAAGGGGGAGGGATGGGGGTATGAAAATGGTGGAATGAGACAGGCATCATTACCCTATATACATATGATTAATAATAATGATCTGAATGTATATCTTGCACAACCATAGAAATGAAAATTTGTACCCCATATGTGTATAATGAATCAAAATGAAGTCTGTAAAAATAAAAATAATAAAATTCAAATAAAAATGATTTCTTAATTTTCCATAGACCCATTTCCAGTTTCTTCTAAAAAAGAAAGAACAAAGAAATTTAAAAATCTTCATTAAAAATCTAATAACTTCTCTTACACAGCAAGAGATATTTTTAATTCTCATTATGGTTATTACATATTGATCTTTCATTATTAATTGATATTTCTCAGTGGATTATGACAGTTAAACTTTGATAAATCAAAAAATGATTAAATAATAAGAAACCTAGTGATTTAATAGTCTTACAGCTACCAAATACTGGATATTTATTTTGATAATGTTTGAAATGATTTGTTAATTGATTCTAAGTTCTCTTGCAAACAGATAAAAGGAAACCCAATTATATAAATTAGTCCCTTTTGGCACAAATGAAGAAAACAACGAAGTCAAACCAGTATAACCCTTTTTTGGACTTTGCTGATGGCAGAAACATTGGATACAATAGTGATACTGGTCATTGCAAAGATTAGAGGTAGGAAATGAGGTAGGAGAGAAAAGGGAAAGAAAAGGAGAGTTAGCTGCAAAATTTAAAGCCCCAAGATCAGACTTACTCCCCAGATCTATACTTTCCTCCATGCTTGTCACTCCCCCCCAAATGTCTGAGAATTCAACAAATCTTAGGGTTATTGTAAATGTACTCATTTATAAAAATCGCCTTTCTTAAAAAATTAAAACAAGTGCACTGTTCGCCTATGCAAAAGGAAGAGGTATTTTAGGAAACCCAATAATTTAGGCACATTCCAAAGGTATCTACGTAGAAAATACAGTGACAACCTGAAAATCCTGGAAGAAGACCAGACCACCTACATACCTGTGACCCATCATCAAAGAACTGAGTTTACAAGTTTGATGTGGTTCGCACCCCTCATAATGATTCATTTAGAAGAAAAGCCTGAGGCCCCTCAGATTCTTTTTACTCTCAAGACAGCTCTCACTCTGCTCTGAGAATGCATATCTTCACCTTTCATTTTCTAATAAAGCTCTTCCTCTCTTCTGAAACTTGATGCAAAAAATGATTTTCTCTGCTGTGTCAAGAGCCTGGAAGCATCAAGTAGAGGTCTTGTCTGCTTCTGGAGACACCTCCGTGAAACCCTTCACACTGACAAGAAGGAGCTTCATTAGATTTAAATGGTAAAGTGTGATCAGAGGGATAGATGCATGCCTTGGATCTGTGTGAACCCAAGCACATAAACCACCTCTAAATACATAGTCCTCATTAACTGAAAATGAAATAGTCTCTGCCTAAAGGGAAAATGACAACCACCAAAGGAAGAGAGAGGGGTGGGGATAGGGAATCAAAAAGGGAAAAAGAAATTACAACTAACTTGCTGCTCAAACTGTGTAGGACTTAGAAGGAGCAAAAGAAGCAGCTAAATCAAACACTTTGCTGGAAAGGAGAAACAGAAAGCAAACAAGAAAGAATCCAATTACTTTATGTTTGTTTTTGTAAATGGTTTTTCTGTAAGAGGAACAAAAACTATTTTGACTTGTTTTCCTCTGTACTGTGCTGCTGAGAGCAGCCAGTACCTTATGAGTAAGTCCAAGCAACTGCTGATACTTCTGCTAATGCTAATTAACCTCCTGCTACAAATATCAACAGACTCACATCTGAGCTTTGTCTGCACATCATTCCTCCTTCCCTTTATAATTTGAATTGCTATAGTCACCACTGGTTGCTATTTATTGGGCAGAATCACATCAGCATTTGAAAAACAGAATGACAGCCAGAGTCATATTGTCTGTTTTTTTCCAGACAGAAAAGTAACAGAGGCTTAAAAATGGCTTGTGGATGTAAAAATATAATGTCTATAAGAAAAGAAAGCCCAGCATGGTGATGCATACCTATAATCCCAGTGACTCAGAAGGCTGAGGCAGGAGGATCACAAATTTGAGGCAACCTGGGAAAATCAATGAGACCCTGGCTATGAAACAAACAAACAAATAGGTCTGGAGATATAGCTCAGTGGTATAGCACCACTTGGGTTCAATTCCCGGTGCCAGAAAAAAAAAAAAAAAGACAAGTGACTCATGATTGGGGATGGGGATCAAGTGTTTTTCTGGAGATATTTGGATTTGGCTTAGAATCCTATCTGGCATCAGGGATAACAAAGGTATTTTAAATAAATACAACTGCATCATTTCAAATGTAATGAATATAATTTCAAAAGAATGCTGACAGCTGCCTAAATATCTAGTATTTTTCCATAAATATTCTGATTCTTTGTTCGGTTTAGATAAATCTGTGTACACCAGAGGTAAAAGATATTTTTATTCTTTCTTCCCCTTATTTATTCTTTCAAGGTTAAAACAAAATTAGTACTTGCAATGGTCATTAAAAGCCAAAGGACATGATGGAAATGGTCTTGACATTTAAATTCTGCTACCTTATTCAAGTTTCTTTTCTAGCATGCTTCCCTTAATAGGCTCCCTCTATTCTCCTTTAAAATTTTAATCTCCTTTCAGGACATAGAGACTCAGTCCAGGAATCCAGGAACCATTCCTAGAACCAACAAATATAGGCTTTCTATAGGAGGAAGTACTTCAGAGCTCTGTGTTTGAATTAATACTTCACTGCCCTTAACATCCAATAATATATTATATTATCACACTCCCTGTGATGCCTTTTAAGTTGGTTGATATTTACCTGTAGAATTTGAAGCCTTTTTGCAAGATAGCTATGTGACATACCGCATGTCATTTTTCTAGCAAATTGTCATTAAATCAGTAGAGACTCCAGTATTCTCCCTTTCTACACTCCTTTCCTCCAGAAGATCTAGTTCCTAGTCATAAGTATGTGCTGTTGTCATTCATCACATGATAATATTATAGTATGGTTTATGGCAATCATGGCAATTCAGAAATTCTTGGTTAAACAGTATGTCACTCAGCTTTTTGTTGCTATGACAAATGCCTGAGAAAAACATTTTAAAGGGGAAAAAATTTATTTAGGCTCATGATATCAGAGGTTTCAGTCCATGGTCAGCTGGCTCCACTGATTTGTGCCTTAAGTGAAGCAGAACATCATGGTAGAAGGGCAATGGAGGAGGAAAGCTGCTCAGTTCATGGCAACCAGGAAGCAGAGAGAGAGAAAGAGAGAGAAAGAGAGAGACCGAGAGAAAGAGACAGAGACAGACAGAGATACAGAGAGACACACAAAGGGGTCAGAGACTTTTCCAGGACATACTCCCAGTAATCTACTTCCTTCAACCAGGTCCCACATCCTATAGTTTCCACTGCCTCCCTGTAGCTCATTTAGCTCTCAATGGATTAATCCACAGGTAAGGTCAGAGCCCTCCTGATCCATTCACTCCCTAAAAGCTCTACCTCTGAACATTGCTGCACTGGAGCCTAGGCCTTCAACACTTGGAGCACTTCCTATGAAACCATAGCAAATAGGATTGCACATAACAGGAATGATGCTACTATAATAAAGATCTAGTTTTGCTCTCAGAGTGACAGTTTTCTGCAACTAATGTGATCTGGGAGTATGGCAATATTAAAATCATTGGTTTTTCAAAGGTGAGGGTGATTTTCTCTATAATGGTTTTCAATTATCTCTGTAATTTGGGGAATCCATGAGTCTGGTTTCATTATGTAAAAAACAGGGATCATGGTAAACACTCTGCCTAACCTGTGGGATTATAGAAATTTATTAAATGGTTTGTAAATTCTGAAGATCACAAAAGGCACTTAAATCATTATTATTTTTAATTCTATAAGGAAATCACAAACCACAGGTTCAGTTTAGAGTGGATCCAACAACTTTCAAGCTAGTATTAAAAAGAAAAAAAAAATGGAATCTCCTTTCTACTAGTCCTATCAAAATTCTACCACCTCCTTAAGACTTATCTAGAATGTTAATGTTCTGAAGATTTTGTTCTCCAAATGTACACATTATCTTCTTCCATTGAATTCCCTAATGTTTCTGTTTGTGTTTCTATGATTTTTTTCAGACTTTTTCTGTCTGTTAAAGCCAACTTTCCCTTCTTGTCTATTACTCTATTTTATGGAATGAAGTATTGCCCAATTCTAGAACAGAAAAAAAATTAATTTGATCTTTAAGTTGTAATTTTGTCCATGACAGCTCAGAAAACAATCATTTGATAGTTTAAAGGTTAATATCACTTCAGGGTACAAAAAGAACTCTATTATTCATTCATTGACTTATTCATTTATTTAATAAATACTCACCAAACCCTTCTTATGTGAAGGAATGTTTTAGGAAGTATTATCTAAACATAAAATTCCCCCCAAAATAAAGTAAACGTTTGATATTCTAATTCACAAAATGGAAAGAAAAAAAATGAATTTTGACAATAGTTATGTTTGGAAATGTCCTTTTGTCTTATTTTCTGAAAAAAAAAAATCTTGAAACCACTATTTCAGAAAAAACACAAAGTCACAAAGTTGGTCTGGATACAAATCTACAGAGGAGATGGTCCAACCCCTTCCTTTTACCCAAGAGCAGTGGATCTTACTAATTGCCTGGCATGGACAAGTGGCCATAGTGTGTGGTGATGATTGGTCTACTCCTTTCTCTGAAGTTCTGCAATTATGGGAAACCATTATTGGATTTATATAGACCATGAGACTCTATCTTCTAAAGAAAATAGCAATATCTAATGTTTGCCTACTTCTCTGATAAATCTTTAGTTTGTTCTAAAGGAACTTAATGCTGCATATAAACAGAAATTTCAACAAGATGAAACAGGATTGAGTCAAATATACAGTAACATTTTTACATAGTAATGTTTTCATTTAAATTGGTATTTTTAATTATCTATATTAGCATAGAAGAGCAGTAATTTGAGCTACATAGTGAGAAAAAAAATTTTGCCACTTCAAAATGCTTTATGACATTCTTGCAGATGCACCATCATTAAAACAATAAAGATTTTATGTTAGAATTTCAGGATAATGTAATGAGTTAAGTATTAAATCAGTCAGAATGTGATTTTATTCCATCCCTGTGTCCATAAAAAAATAGATCAGATCACAAATAAAAATCCATACCAAGGTTTTAGTGGTCAAAGTTTAAAACCTTGGACTGTATTTTCTGTGATTTCACTAGATTTGTTCTTTTGAGGAATAATGAAAAATTTAAATTATGGTAAAATTGAAATCTATGTAATTATTTCAGAAACTTTGATAACTTGCATTATTATAATTCTTGACATGGAGCAAGAAAAGAAGCCTGAAGGGTAACTTTCTCCTCCTATGTTTCCACTTTTTCAGAGCCCCTGTGGTCTGATGCTAATTATTTTGGGCTTGTTTGTATTCTTGTGCCTTTAAATGGCAGATCTTTACAGGGAGTAGATTCGGAGCAATTAAGAGCTAGGTTTTTGAAAGCTCACTCATTCCGTGGCCACTTGCTTTTCTACCTCCCTCAGTGAGATGAACACAAGGGTGTGTAATTATGGACCTCAACTCTAACACCTGCCAATACTCTGCTTTGGAGTAAGTTCCTCCTCCTGAGGTGAATTTTAATCTTCTCCTCTGTGAAATTAAGGTGACCATATCTACTTTCCAAATTTGGCAAAAGGACTAAATGCAATTGTAAAAGTTAGAGAAACAACTCAGGGTCAAGCACATGGTAGGCACTTGACTGATGGTAAGTTCATGTTTTTGGGTTTTCTTCCAGTTTTCAGGGAATGGAGGTAAGATTCTAGTAAGAAACAGAATCAAGCCAGCAGAAGTCAGCACAGATCAATTCTGAGGTATCAGTGGAAATGCTTCAGGACACTGCTCCAGAACCTGGCAAGATCCTGCGTTAAAAGTGCTGCCTCTGTGGTTACATTAAAGAACTCTAAATCCGTCATTGAAATAATCACTCCTATTACAACCACATTTTTAAAGCATATTTGTAGCATCAGGACAATACTCGTCAAGGAATAGGGTGATGCACAGTTGAGAATGGAGTCCTCATTGTTTCCATAGAGATTAAAGAGATCCACAGCTGCATTTGTTTCATATCTGTAAAATTTGAACTGAAGTTATAGTGTATGGAAGACAGAGAACAGAGGATGAGGAGTTTATCCATAGGTCTGCTTTTTTTTTTTTGGTGAGGCAGGAGGGTTTATCAGGGATTGAATTCAGGGAAACTTGACCACTGAGCCACATCCCCAGCCCTATTTTGTATTTTATTTAGAGACAGCATCTCACCAAGTTGCTTGACACCTCGCTGTTGCTGAGGCTGGCTTTGAACCCTTGATCCTCCTGCCTCAGCCTCCTGGGCTGTTGGGAGATCTGTAGGTCTTAAGCAGATAAAGTTGAAGGCCAGATGGACTTGTAGGTCTATCGTGTTCACTGTGTCCAACTGCTACAGACTTATTAGCGTTTCTTCTTTCTGTCTTGCATGTCCTTATTTAAACTCAATTTTCAGAAACAGACAAACTTGTGGCAAGGCACAGAACCCTAAATTTTTACAGCTCTGAACACAACTTCATTAACATATGATCTATCATCCTAGTTTATTCTTGATTTTTCTCTAAAACTTTAGGGAAAGATAGCTTTCAATCTTGTGAGAACTCACTGCTTCCTTGTTAGTGGGTATGGTTACTTGAATATACTTTTATTTGCTAATCAAAAACTCATCTTCCTGTGGCTTCTCTCCCTTCCCCTGGATTTACTCTGGAAGAAATGTTTAACTGTCTACTCTTTTCAATGAAGTCCTTTAGGTACTTCAAATGCATTTCTATTGCTTTTTAAAGCCAACCATCTCTATTGTCTTCAAGCATGCTGAAGTTATACAGTAGCTTTACAAAACTTTTTGCCTTCCTCCAACGCAATATGCCTGTGTTGTTCATACTGCTCTTCTATTGCAATTAGGGATAAATATTAAAAACTGTGGTTTGATAAAAATTTAATAGAGTGGTCCTATCCTTCACCCTGTCTTCTCCCTGCTGTCTCTGCTGGGACCATTTTCAGTGATGGCCACAAACTGGTGATTTACAGGAAGCTGATTGCTGATATAAAGCCTCTAAAGCATTCTTAGCAGTGCTTCTGCTTGTCCACATCTATAATGTAGGGATCTAAGGAAATTTCATGCTCCTGGTTTTTTTACTTTGTTTTTCTAACATCACTTTTTTGATGTCCAGCTTCTTTCTGCAGTCTCTTAAGTTATTTTTGGTGCAGGCATTCAAAGCATTACTGTCTTTTCCAATTTCATCTCATCTATAATCTGATGACTGTGCCTTGCATATATAAACAAAAACCTTTACTAAATATGCTTAACTGTTAAGATCGAGAACAGTCTTTTGTCCTGATAACGCATTTCCCTCAAGGTTAGTATAGACCCTTTAATCTTGAGAGTAGGAACAAATTTCTGTGATTAAATGAGTACTCATACATAGTTCATCTTAACAAGAAATTTTAAAATATCTCAACACATATAAAGGTTTGCCGGAATCTAGATAGACTACTGCACTACATTTATTGAATTACTAGGTTTGCAACCCTACTAAAAGTAACATTGAGAATCCGAGTGAAACATAGTAGTTCAGTGCTTAGAATCAAACATGATGTTCTTTAGATTTGAATCCTGATTCTGTCATTTTCTTGCTATGAAACCTTGAGGAGCATCCATGAACTCTCTGTGCCTTAGTGTCATATTAGATAAAGAAGAATGATTGCACTGAGCTCAAATGTTTCCTTTAAGGTTTAAATGAGAAAATGTGTGTGTGTGTGTGTGTGTGTGTGTGAAATGCCCAACACACTCAGTAACAAAGACAGTTATTAATGGCAATAATACACATGGGCAAAAATAGAGATGAACAGATACTCGATAACTCGGAACTTTGTTAGTTATAGATGTGCTTGATCCACAACAATATGAATTATCAAGGAAGGAAAAAATTCTTAACAAGAAAGAAAATGCCATGTGGAATGAATCTTCTACATGATGCACATCTACTAAGTAGGGGAGGACCTGTGCCCAAACAGCCTGGAAGTCTCCATGGACTGTGGTGATTAAGGTCAAAATACAGGAAACTAATTATGGGAATTGCAAGCCTAAGGCAGCAGTCAGTGTTCGTGTGGGTGGACTATGTATGGATGGTGAACTCCCAGTTATCAAGCTGTCCTTCACATAGAGAGATTCAATCCATCAAATAAGGAAATGACAAGGAAGGGAAGCTCACACACGACAAAAATTCCAAGAATGTATTTCTTGGACTAATGGGCATTGTTGGTCTCTGTATGGATTGACTCTGCAAGGAAATTCTAACATGAAGTATAGGAAACTGTTCATGTCCACACTGTACATTATGAAGAAGACAGTGCTTTTGAACTGTGTGACAGACAGAAAATTCATGAGAGTATTAGTCTTTATGCAATCCTAAGTTTTATTACTCAGTGTTTGAGGCAAACTAGTCAAAAGATATTCACTCAAGTAAAGAAGTCATAATATAAAACCAATGATTATCTGTTATTTGTTGTAGTAAATGAATTTTGCATTTTTCTTAAATTATAGATGATGTTTTGTTCCATGAATAAATATTTTACTTTTACTTACATATACGTCTTATTTTACTTATTTGACAATAAATGTAAAATGTTATCCCAACTCTGATGTATTTATTTTTAGCTATAACTATAGGAAGAACAAGACATACTAATATTAATTCTAATTATTTCATCAAACACATATCAAATTTTAAGAAAAGACCTAGATTGAGTTTTTTCAGGTAAAAACACAAATTTTTTAATATGTATTTACTTGGAGATTTATTATATATTATCATTTCCTGTGATCTACACTCAAATGGATTCTTATTGATTTTAATATTCTATACCAAGAAACACCAATAATTGCTGATTCAAATATGATACAACTAATTACCTCTATTAATTTTTATACTCTTACTTAAAGTAGTTGCACAATTTTCAAGGATAGGGAGAACATTTTCTTAACTAGCAATTGCCAGGGAATTGTCTAGAATTCAGTTTATGGTTAGAAGTCAAAAATATAAAAGACCTAACATTAAATGGGACTATTTATTTGCCTACCCTCAGCCCCACTTTCATGAAGTCACTAGTGCTTTAAAATACTGGAATAAAATAGTCTTACAGTTCTGGGAATGGTTTGTTTTCTTTAAGTTAGAAAACATAAACTTGTGATAGAAAAACTTTGAACTGGAAATTTCAATCTCCCTTAAGCAGCTCTGAACAGCCTACATCCAGTACAATAAACGAACACATGTAAAGTCAGTCTTAAATCAATCCATGCTATTCATCCACAATAATGTTTTCAGCAATTTGGTTTGTTCTACAAAGGAATGAAAACAAGTGAGTTACCAAGAAGTTCAACATTTCTGAAAAGGACTGAAGTTTCTAAACTTTATAACTACTTAAATGGCTTTGATTGACAGACGTTCAAGAAAATCTAACAGAAATTGAATGACTATTTTATTCCGTTTCTTTTCCTAGGCTAAGTTGTCCAAAGAGACAGGCAAAGACAAATCTTCTCAATGAAACATGGAAGCCAAACCAAACAAGTGATAGTAAAAGTGGAAAATTTAAGGACATTATGATGGTTTATGACTCTACACATGAATTCACAGAAATGACCCATAAATGTAAGACCTGATATTTTCAACTTCCTATAATATATTATGGTTAAATAGAGAGAAAGAGAGTCACTCCTTAATTGAGTGTTCAGATGAGCTGATATCCCAAGATGAAATCAAATTCAGGGATTAGGAGTTTGGGCTTCAAGGCCAGGACTGGTGGCACATACCTGTAATCCTAGCAACTCAGAAGGCTGAGGCAGGAGAATCACAAGTTCCAGGCTATCCTCAGCAATTTAGCAAGGCCCTGTCTCAAAATAAAAAAATTTTAAAAAGGCTGGGGATGTGGCTTAGTGGTGAAAGGCTCCTGGGTTCAATCTGGGGTACCAGAAACAAACTAACAAACAGACAAAGACAAAGAAAAAACAGACTTTAGACTTCAGATTGACATGTGTGGTCTTGTCAATGGCTAATATTTTGTTGCTGGTCAAGTTATTTCACATCCCTATGGCCCTGTTTACTTATCTGTAAAGGGAAACTAGAACTGGAATGTGAGAAATGCTTAATGAATATTTGTTTAATGAAAGAATCTTCTGAATAATTTATTCTAGTTTGCTCTATTGTGAGAGCACCAACAGGGTTTGGAAAATAAACAGTTAATTGGGCCTTTCCCACCAAGTTAGTCCCCTTTCTCCCAGACTCATGAAAACAAGCCTCAGGCCTGCCCTTATGTCTCCTTCTCCAATCTTCTTTTTTAAAAATATAACTCAGATCATTTTCCACAGTTGAAGGAATTAGGAAGATAGTAGTTTTAAGTATCAGCAATAGAACCAAAATATTAAATTCTATAAGCATTTTATCTTTGGGTATATAAGTATACTCTGAAAGAATTGTGTGTGAATTTTCCCATGATATTATGTTTATTTAGTACATAGCCTGTTTAAAAGAAACATTATTTTCTCTATGAATATGTCTGAGTGATTGTATTTGACTACCTAACTTAGGGAACAAAGGTAAATATTTGGAAGGAAACAAGTATTATAAAACTGAAAAGTACAAACAGAGATATCCATGCATAAAAAAGAAAATAGCAAATTCAGTAAGACATATGAAATATTATGACCCAAGGAACTCAAAATAACTAATAAACTAAAATGGTTTATCAAGGATAATGACTGAAGTCATGCTCATTTAAATCATTCCATTTATTCATTGTTCAAAAATACTAGCCAACAAAAGGGTAAACACTGCTAGAAAGGGGAATGAAATATTTTAAAATGGCAAAATAGTTTATAGTTTGGCCCAGTATAAAAAAAGCATGCTGAAATTTCAAATCTAGTATGATTCCTTCCATCTGTGAACAAGAATTTGGAAAAAAGAAACATGCTGTTAAGCAGTTGCAGCAGTTCAGGGGCCAGAATGAGGGGTACACTGGAGAACTCATCCGTTAGCTGAATCTCTCCTTTTTACCAACAATAACTACTTTTTTGTAGAAGAAGTTACTGTTCTGATACAATACAGTGGTTGACTTAGCTTAATTTTAAAATGGGCAAATAAACCTACTTCTCTGTTTCTCTTTTATAACCCAAAGGAGGTGTTTTTACTTTGAAGATAGTTTTCTTCCACCGGAAATCAATGCAGCTGATAAGCTTCCATTCATTGCTTTGTACCCCGGACTCTCCAATATACAGTTCCTGTCAGCAGTTGCCAGGCAACAGTGACAATTGCGTGGTTCATATACACTGGCGTTCATTGCCATTATGCTGCCTTGTGTGTACGTGTGTGCCTGTGTATGTGTGTGTGCGTGTTTAATGATATCACTGTAGATCAGAATGAGATTCAGGGTAAGCGGTGCCAAATGAACCCTTTACCGAGTGTCTGGTGCTGACATTAGGTAACTTACAGGTCTTTGTACTCTGATTCTCTGTGAGTGAAGATACCAAGAAAATTGATCTTTTTATGAAATTTAGAAACATGTATTTCATTTCCATAATTCAACTTAATGGATTTATGTATACCCATATTTAAGGGATGTAGAGGATGGATTTTGAAGGATAGTGAAGATGCATACAGGTGCTCTGAGAGAGAGTTGTCAAGTTCTAGTCCCCAGGATAAGCCTCTGTGCTTCTCTCATCCTAGGCACTCATCTTGTTTCAGACTTAGTGACTAGTTCTTCAGTAGCTTTCTTCATTGTAAGTGTAGGAAGAAAATAGTTACAGTGTGAAGGTGCTGCCTATCCATCTGGGATGAACAGTGTGAATCAGGTGCCATTTCATAAAAGGGGAATATTTTATAATAGGGAGAAAAGGATGTTTGAGAAGAAGTATTGTTGTGTTTGTGAGAAGAGTTTTCTGAGTAACATCCTTCAAAAAACATTGTCTTTTTACAAAAGCTGTGAAAGTCATTAGGAAGACTTCCACTGAGAGCAGTATCAAACTATTTAGCTACCCCTGCCAAAACCTGTGAGAGGTGTGTGACACTTCTGTCATTAGTCACTTTGATCTTTGTAATCCTGTGGCTAGAGAGCACTCTTACATGTTCCCTTTATTCTTGAGTGCATGTTTTCATGACTTACCTATGAAGGAATTTGTTTGCTTAAATAATCTTATAATTTTAAAAACTCCATTTACATACCCTGTCTCTGATGTATAATCCCAATGTATTGAGCTACAGTCAAGGAGCAAACGTTGTGGGGTTATAGGTGTTTGCTTGTGTGTGTTCTCAGACATGTCCTATTATGGAAGACAGGAGATGAACACAATGAGTGTCTCTCAAGAAAATTGTTATTTGCAGTATATATCTCAATGCTATACAGCAGATGGCTTAGGGAGGTTATGTTTTACACAAGAGTCAGTACTCCAAACCCATGGGTTCTGCATTTGAGTCAACCAACCACAGATTGAAAATACTCAAAAAATATGCCTGTACTGAATATGTATGGATCATTTACTCTTGTTATTCTACCTAAACAATACAGAGAACAACTATTTACATTGTGTTAGGGGCTCTAAGAAATAAAAATGATTTAAAGTATATGAGAGAATGTGTGTTGATTATATGCAATTACTATATTATTTTAAATAAAAGCCTTGAGCATCCACATATTTCCTTCACAGGGGCTACTGGAATCAATCACCCACAGGTAGAGAGAGATGACTTTATATACATGTATAGCACTTATTTTAATTATAATTTATTTCATATACATTGTTTATACATAATTCATTCTGGCATTAATTTATCTTGAATTAGCATCATGTTAAAATCAGTCATAAAGTAAATTTCAAATATGTACCTATATATTTATTTATTCATATGGCATTTAAAAACTTTATCAAAAAGCATCATGTACATAATGTACAGATAATAAGAGGACAATCACCCAAAAAAGTATACAGTTAATACACTTTAACACATTAGGGGACTAAATGATCTTTATAGTCCTTTAAAAATCTAAAATTATATAATTCTCTGAATGAGAATGGCATTTAAGTATCATCTAAACTTAGTCTTCAGGCCCACTCAATATCATAAATTATAATGTCACAGGAGACTTAAGAGGGATTGTGACAAGTTTCCTGAGACTAGTACTCACTATATACATGCTGCCCACATCAGGTATGTCCAAAGAGGATGTGCATAGCCCAGTTATGTCAGCCTGGATGTTTAAGTTCTTGACAATTGTCTAAAGCTGCATGCATGAATAGCACATTTTCTTTACTTCAAATTAATGAAGGAAAATATGATACATCTATCTTGAATATTCCAAAAAGAAAGTATTTCTTCAGATACATAGTTAGACACTTGGTGATAACACCAGTGAATACAGATTAAAACAATGATGCTTAGTATTTTATTTTGTCATTAATAAGAATTATAACATATACTTATGATTCTGAATATATTCTCATAAATCAGGAATTATTTAAGATCTCATGTATGCAGGATGTTACCAACTAGCTTCTATTTTTTAAAATAATTTAGTTTATTTAACTATCACATTAAACTCCACAAGAAGTCCAAATTCGTTAGGAAAATATATTGTACTAGAGAACAATAAATGTATATTTTAATAACCATGTATTGAATTTTCCATCTGTTTTCAGAGATTGTAAGTATATTTTCTTGCTATCAAATATTAAAATTTAGTGCCTGAAAAAAATGATGCAAATGTGCAGTTATCTACAATATGTTCTCAAACATTTTTTCCCAGTTTTTTGCTTGTTTGTTTTGTTTTTTGTTTTTTTGGTTCTGGGGATTGAACCCAGAGATGCTTTAATACTGAACTACACCCCAGTCCTTTTTATCTTTATTTTGAGATAGAGTCTTGCTAACAAGCTGAAGTTGGTCCTGAACTTGTGATCCTGCTGTCTCAGCCTCCTGAGTTGCTGGTATTACAGGTGTGCACCACTGCACACAACCTTTTCCCCTTTTTCCTCAATGCAAGTTCTAATTTGTTTTTGAGACCCAAGATTTAAGTGACTAAGAAGAACTACTTTAAAATCAATGTTAAATTTAAGTCACATCAATTGTTTAAGATGTTAAGGAATTTATATCTACCAATTGATGGTTGAAAATAATGGGCCCACAGTGTTGGCAATAATGGGCCTCAGAAATAAACAAACAAACAAAAACCTTCTCTATCAAGTCCTGAAACAATCGAGAGACAAAAGAGTTAGGCATGCAAAAATAACATTTTGGCTTTACTGCTTCTAGTAGCAAAGTTAGATTGCGTGCAAAGTGTGTAAAAGCAGTGACCTGCCCTCTACTGTGAGTAAGTCAACCATGAGTTATAAGCAGCTTATATTGCACAGTGTTTTCCTTTGATAAAAATGGATACAGAGCTTAATCTCAAATTATCAAAACAACTCTTGAAGACACCTAGACTGAAGGTATTATCTAAATTTAACAGAAGAGGAAATCAAAGCAGACTTTGAGAATGCAACTCCCAAAAGTTTATGTTGCCAATTAGCTGCAGAAACAGGGATAGAGATTGGAAACTGGCATAAGGTATGACTACACCTCGATCCTGCCAGAGTGACAAAAAGCAATTTCATCATCTCTATGAATCTAATTCCTATCTAAGTGGACTACAACCACATATATCTTTGGATTATTGGTAGAATCAATTTGAATTAGGTAGTATATATAAAAGCACTTGGCATGTGTTCATTATTGAATAAATGTTAATTCCTATTCCTTCCTCATCTTTATCTCCACCCTAACTTTTTCCATTATTCTACACTCTCTATCAAAGCTCTTTCTTTCTTTATTTGATCTAATTAATTATACATGACAGCAGAATGCATTTTGACACATTTTACACAAACGGAGCACAATTTCTCATTCCTCTGGTCTTCTGTAACCCTCCCCCATTATGGTCATTATGGATCAGCATTCACATATCAGGGAAAACATTAGGCCTTTGGTTTTTTTGGAATTGGCTTATTTCACTTAACATGATATTCTCCAACTCCATTCATTTACCTTAAAATGCCATAATTACATTCTTCTTTAAGGCCAGGTAGTATTTCACTGTGTATATACACCACATTTTCTTTATCCATTCATCTGTTGAAGAGCATTTAGGTTGGTTCCATAGTTTAGCTATTGTGAATGGAGCTGCTATGAATACTGATGTGACTGAGTCACTGTAGTATGCTAATTCTAAGTTCTTTGGGTATAAACAAAGGAGTGGGATAACTGGGTCAAATGGAGGTTCCATTCCAAGTTTTCTGAGGAATCTTCATACTGCTTTCCTGAGTGGCTGCACCAATTTTCAGTCCCACCAGCAATATGAAACTCTTTCTAGCTTGGAATAGATTTTAAAAAGCAATATGCAGTAAATTTGATCAAAAGAAAATCTAAATATTGGCCCAGGCAGAGAGTTTGATTTTTATCATGGCACATGGCATGGTACAATATGGTTTTGTAGAAATCTTTTCTAGTTCTGCCCTGAAACTCATGATGCCTCAGTTACCATCACAATACTTGCTTTGCTTTTGCTTGTGTCCTCCTTGGAAAATATGTCTCAATATCTGTGTGGTATGGAATTCTGTAGAAGAAATAGGGAGATACCTTTTTGGTTTTCATTGAAAATTACCACCTTCCTCAAGTGAAAGAGTGTGTTGGCGTGGAAATGAACAATATTTTGGGTGTTAGAACCCACTTTTGTGCTGCCATGCAAAGGGTTATGACACTGAATTGCCCATTGGTATTTGTGCTTTTGTGGCAGTAATTTTGAACAAATACTTCATAATTTTATTGTAATCCTCCTATATTTCTAATATATGAACGTCAAGAGTAGCCATGATTTTACTATTTGAGTCCTATAAAAATTAATCATAGAAAATAATAGATAAGCCAATACTTCAACATTTACTCACAAGTATAAAAGAGTATGCTTTAATAACATAATAAAAGAGGATGGCAGGTATTTCTATAAGCATAGTACGTGCATGTTCCTTATAGGAAAGGGGTTGGAGGCAAGATGATTGAACTTTAGTCCTAAGTTCGTCAACTCAATAATTCAGCATTTCTCTGTGTATATTTCTTCTCTATTCTAGGCATCGAATCTTGGCTTATTTAAAAGAAAATAAAAAGAGGAGAAAAATAAAAAAATAGCTAATGATGTCATAGTACTGAAAGATAGATGAAAAAATAAGTGCTTGAATATGTTATTGAAAATGGCCAATTCTTAATAAATAATTAACTTTGGAGAAATATTACTTTGGGGAAATCTTATGCATATAACTCAGTTTCTACGACAATTAAAGAGACACATTTCCTGTTACTAGGTCATAAAGGGATGATGAAAGGTCAAGTGCTCATCTTTGAGCTCCTTCCCCCATCAACTCAGCAACTAGAATGATCAGTGTTTATGCAGGAGAAGAATAAAGATTTTAAGGATTATCATCTGTATTGTTTTTTTTTTTCCAGCAATTTCTCAACATTGACCTAAATCAGCAGGCTTTATTCACAAAATTCTGACAGTGTCATTTATACAGAATCTCAGCATGTTACCAATGTCTATTGACTTTCCTTACATGGATCTCATCTTAACAACTTGCAATTTACTTTCAAAATGTTATTGTTGCCTCCTAGAATACTATGCTTGATTACTTTCCCTCAATCCTTTTAGAAAATTAGTTCCATTCTGATACTTTACTCTTCCTGTGAGTGTTAAATAAGAGGCAATTAGCTCTAAGATTGTGGACTTGATGCCTTAGCTTTGTCCTGAGTGCTCAAGCACCTCAGAGAAAACTTAGCAGACTTTTATTGATCTGGGTACCCTGCCATGTGTTACTCAGGAAAATATATGAAATATTAGTGAACATTGATTATCTCCTACTGAAGTTTATAATCTGAAAAGTATGTTAAAGTTCAATAAATATTGATGGGTTAAGAGATATCAGGGATAAAGATGAGGAGCTATTTCTGCTAAGAAGAGTTCTGATGTCAGTTCTGATTTTTGTTGTTGTTGTTGTTGTTTGTTTTTCACACGAAACATCAATTGTCTTACAATCCAGCTATTAAACTGGGTGTTCAACAGTTCAGTCCAATTTAGACACTACCTGGAGTAAACTTCAGACTCCACAAGGAAAAGGCTAAGCTCCACCAGACTGACCCCACTTGCCATGCCAAGTGCAGTTTCTGGCCTCCTATGCTTTAGCTAACTGGGTATAAATTGGGAGTACCTGTGCACACTTCCTCGGTGTTCAAACCCCAGGGTTGCAAAAGCCCCAGCATCCTGTTTACTGATTTCAAAGAAAAAACTTAGAGGACTGAATGGATAGGGTGTGGACATTTTATGACTCACATGCTTCTTGGTGGCAGGCCAGATGCAGCAGAGGGCTGCACCACATCTACAAGCAGAGGAAAGGAATATATAGGGTAGGTGGCTTGTCCACTGGGCAGATAGGTTTTGTCAGATGTTTTATGAATACATTCTTTTATTTTACAGTCAAGGTCACTCTGCTTTGATCCCCATCTAAAAATTGGAGACAGGGAAAGTGGCCGGTTTACCTTCTCCCTTTCCTTCATTATCACATTCCCTGGAGTCCTTCTTATCTCACTTATAGTGAGATCAAGCCTCCCGAGGCACTGATCAGTGCTTACCCAAAAATTCAGTTTCAATAAATTATCAAAATGGCTCACAAAACTCAGAGAAACAGCTTCCTTCCCGGTATCCATTTGTTGTAAAGATGAGCAACATGAAGAGGCACATAGGGCAAGATCTGGGAGAGTCCAGGTGCAGGAACTCCTGTCTCTGAGCCTATGTGTATCTCACCAACCTAGATGCTCTCTGAACTCTCTGGCTTGGTGGTTTTTAGTGGAGGTTTCACCACAGAGACATGATGACTGAATCATTGGCTTTGGTGATTGTGACACTGTGATTTATAATAAATGTATATTTGGACCACATCTCCATTTCCTGGTTTCCTGACTCACAAATCTTCCTAAAATCATTGGAATTTCTAAAGTTACTGACTTTTACATGCTAACAGAATGACTGATGGTTGAGGAGCTCTGGATAGCCTCAACATGGAAAACCGGTTGAGAGGAGAACAGACCATGTGATTACAGAATTGAATCCTCAACCCACTACGACTGAGCTGGAGGGCAGAGGGAACAAATGTTACCATGGATGGCCTAAGGTTTAATGAACCGTGTCTACATAGTGAAGCCTCCATTACCACCCAAATGACAGGACTTGAGGAAATTCTGGATTGCTGAAAGCATTCAGGTGTCTGGAAGGTGGCTTGCCCAGAGACAGCAGGCAAGTTCTGTCCCCATTTTTCCCACACTTTGCCTTATATATCTCTTGTCTGCTCAATAATGAATAAAGTATTTCCTTCACTTCATGTGACTTCATGTGTGAGCTACTATAACAAATTAATTTAACCAAGTAGGGAGTCATGGGAACCCTTAGGCTATAGATAATCTGTCAGAAGCACAGGTAAAACAAACTGGGGCATGTGATCAGTATCTAAATTGGAGCAGTCCTGTGGGACTGAGCCCTTAACCTGTAAGACCTGATGTTAACTCCAGGTTAAGAGCTTCAGAATTGAGTTACGGTGTAGGATGTTCAGCTGTTATCCACTGGAGAAAAGCTTGTTGCATGGGGGAGAACCCACACATTTGCTGTCAAAAGTGCTCTGTGCTGCACTGAGTGTGTGAGAGTGAGGAAAACAGCTTTTGTTTTTTCAATTTCATACGGTGACTAATTCAACCTCCAGTCCCATCCTAAATCCAGGTTTATCAAATAGGGTATCAGGTTATTCGTCCCTTCATCTCAAATTAAACCACATGCTATGTAAGTCTCTTTCCTCCCTCTACCAGTATAGGAAAAGTTTTTACAAGTTTGAAGTAATGTCAATGAGGAACACTAATTCTGAATAATTGTACATTCTTCCAGATTTATTATTTTGTGCTGGAAACAAAAGTTAAAAATGCATTTTTCTTTGCATGTCCTCTACTATCTCCCTCTTGAGAGAAATGTGGTGAATTTCCTAACTGTCCAAATATGACAGGAAGGAGAAAATTGGCACAAAGAACTAAAAACAAATATAGGGATTCTAAATATTATTTTCCGGCAGATGCTCTTATTAAATTTCTTTCCTCTCTGTTATTATTACCAGTTTTCTTTGCCAGAGAGCTGAGGTCATAAGCCATTTATGTAAAGTTAAGTGTACCACAATGTTATCAAAAAGGAGGATTTTTATGAAAGATCTAAATATTTGTTTGTTTCAGTGGGAAATAAGAAATACTTAAACCCATTAAATTTGAATTTTTATCTATTTGTGTTCTTCTAAAGTTCTAACTTGGTTGTGTGTGATTAGCTCAATTGATAGCATATATGTGCCAAAGTTCCCTATTCCTATATATTTAACCATTTTACTATTATGTTTATCTTTTATACAAATTGGTTAATTTAGATTATCTTAAACATGGAGAAAACATATACCTACATTTGAGCAGGAGAATATTTTTATGAATTTCTTTGATACTTAAGGTGGTTAAAGTTTTCAATTATACACAATGTAGACAAATGTTGAACAATGCTTTATCAGTTTTTTTTGTTCAATTTATATTTATTCAGCACTTATGAACCAGCTAGAGTAATATGTGGAGGCCTTGAAATGAGTTTACAGTACATAACTGAGAGGACAAAAAATATCTTATGGGAAGGCATTGAAAGGTGAATCAGCCTAGGTCCAGTCAGGATAGGATGCACAGTAGTTTGAACAAGAAAAATTCAATTTTAAAAATGAACTGTAACATAAAGAGGGGTTAGTTAATGAGAAGTAAGAGGGATCTAAAGAACACAGGAAGAGCAAATACGAGGATGACCTCTTAATTTGAAATGGAGCACCCAAGAAAGAATCCACATTCCCCTCCCAAGGGGTGAAATCCAGATCTTGTTTGAGAGAGATTAGCCATGGTTCATTGGACGGTAGTAAAGTTGCTGTGGAATTGCATCAGCAGAACTTGCTGGAAATCTATCCTCTAAAATTTGCGGAAATATGTCTTCTAGGGTTTGGGGGAGAACTGTTCACAGGAAAGTGTTTCACCAGAAACCCTCTGTTACCTGCATGCCCATGAAGGAAAGCACTGGATGGGAATCAGACTCTAGAAAAACAAAATGGACTGACAGATTTGACTGAAGAAAGCATACAGAAAACAAGGAAGTAAAATACCTCCCTCCTACTATACCTCTCAAACTCATTCTTTTGACAAAGTTTAAAATTGTGCCAGAAAATGAAAAAATACTTAAAGAGCCCATATCTATTTTTATACAAGAAGCAACATGAATAAAGTGTGAATAAAAAGCAATAGGTTGAAAACTGGCATACATGGATACCTGCCTGAATCTGTGACGAAGAGGTATGTTTGGTAAAAGTTTACTAAAGAAACTGACATTCAAGATGAGATCTAATGAATAGAAAAGTTCTGACCATTTCAGAAAAGAGATGGGTCAGGGAAAAGAGAGACTAGGAACTCTAAAATAATATTTCTTCCCATGTCTAAATGATGACCGCTGATGAGATGTGATGTATGTATGTCTTAAAACAAAAAAAGCAGGTGTGTGCGCGTGCACGCACACACACACACACACATACATACACACATATAGAAACTCTCACGGAATTCTTTGGGAACAAAAACGAAGAAATAAAATCTGAGTACTAAATAGGAACTAGTTATAGGCTTATTGTTGATATTTGCTAATAGCAGGAAAACAAGAGTTTCAGGTTTTAAAAGCTACTTATGAAAGGTGACAGTACCTTGAGCCTGTGCAAGATATAAAATTCATATCAGACTCATTTGACTCTCAAGGGACACATAAACCAGAAAAAAAAATCACCATTTTGGTATTGGTAAGAGAGTTCTCTGGAAGAAAAGAACCAATAGGATATATATATATAGATATATATATCTATATATCTATATATATATATCTATATATCTATCTATCTGGAGATTTATTATGAGAATTGATTCATGTGATTACAGAAGCTGAGAAGTCCCATAAATATGCCATGTGCAAGCTGAAAAGTTGGGAAAAAGGTGGTGTAAGTCCCAGAGTCTGGCAACTTAAGAAACAGGAGCTCTGGGGTCCAGGAGCAGAAGACCGATGTTCCAACCCAAGAAGTGAAGGATAGTTGGATTCTCCTCCAACATGTCTTTTTTCTATTCAGGGACTGGTCAGTTCCAGTGATGCTGGCCAACATAGAGTAGGTAGATCTTCTTTATTTAGTCCATGGGTTCAGAGCAATGAACTTTAAATATAAGTCTTTTGGAAACACCTTCATAGACACACTCAGTGTCTTACCAGCTATCTGAGCAACCCTTAGCCCAGTCAAGTTAAGGAATAAAATCAATCAATATACAAAGCGTCTCATCCAGTAATATTATTATAGTCCTAAGGTTCTAACTCCTTAGACACTTGATACAAACAAAGGTACATATCTGGAGGAACTCATCAGCAGTAAGATCTTGAACATTTCCTTTGTTTCAAAATAGGAAAATATGAGCTCAAAATTCAATATTGAAAACACACAAGAAAATAAACCACCATAAGAGATAATCCTTAGGAAAAAAATGTATGAAAAGGTTCAAAAACATAAAATTGCAAAATATTTAAAAATGTACATGAGAATTGAAAACACAGCAAGTAAGGAATCACAAAACTTTTTAAAATGCCTGGTAAAATATAATAGGAAATATTTTTAAATAAAATCATGATTGCTGAAATGCAAAATTAATGAACTATATAACAAACTATATGAAGCACATTTGCTGATTAAACTAAAAATCTGGTATATAAAGACTATGGTTTGGCTATAGGTTGTTCCCCAAAAGTTTATGTTCTGGAAGTTTGGTTCCAGTGTGGTGGTACTGAGGTGGTGAAAGCTTTAAGAAGGAAGGCCTAGATAATAATATGAAGAAGTTTTTGATTTTAGTATAAAGAAACAAGGAGATTTAAAGTGTGGCTTTCTTTGGATTTTTCCTAGTTTTAAGTTCTTTGAGTTTCTTGAATTTGTATATCCATTTCTTTCACCACATCGGAAGTTTGGAGACCCTATTTCCTCAAATATGTTCTCTGCCCCTTTCCTATTGCTTCTCCTTGTGAGATTCTCTTAATTCTTTGGTCCACTTGATTATATTCCACCATCCCTTTAGATTCTGTTCAATTTTAAAAATTTTTAAAAATTTTGTTCATCTGACTCAATGATTTCATGTGATCGGTCTTCAAGTTTACCTTTGCCAGATCAAATATACTGTTGAACTCCTTATTAATTTTTTCACTGTGGTGATTGTAGTATTCAACTCCAGAATTTGTGCTTCATTATTTTTATAGTTTCTTTGTTGACATTCTTATTCTTTTCATGCTTATCATCTATGTTATCTTTCAATTCATTAGGCATCCCTAACAGTAAATCACTGAGCATTTTTGTGACAGTTATTCTAAATTCCTTCTAAAGAAGCTCACAAATCTGAATTTTCAGGGTCTTTTCCTGGAGTTTTATTTATATAGTTGTTTGATTGGGCCATGCTTTCCTAGACTTCATTTTATGCCTTTTACTATGATGTGAGCATTTGGGAAAAAATTCATTCCCAGTATTTGCGTACTGGCTTATTGCAGGAGAAAACTGTCACCAATCAGCCCAGCTAGAAGATCTCGGACATCTCAAAACTTTTCTGATATCTTGCTCTTCTTGGTTTATGCCTGCAGAACTGGAACTCTAATGCACCACAGTGTTCGCCTGTGTTCAGTGGATTTCGAACCCCTGATAGGGATTAAATGAGTGGTTATGAAGTGGTAGAGTGTGGCTGGAGGAGGTGGGTTTGGGGCATGGCTTTGGGATATATATTTTGTATCTCCAGAGTAGAAACTCTGTCTCTCTCTCTCTCTGCTTCTTGATCACCATGCTATCAGTAAGTAAGGGAATCCAACCAATAATCACAAACCTCCCCCAAAAGAAAATCCCCAGACTAGATGCTACCCTGGAGAATTCTAACACTTTTAGTATAATTAACACAAATCCTCTCCAGACTCGGCCCCAAAAGGAGTAAACACTTCAAGTTCATTCTATGAGATGAACATTCATTCCCCTTAGGCCAAAGCCATACAAAATCTGCAGGAAGGGGAAACTACAAAATTCATCCCTGATAAATATTGTACAAAAAATCCTCATCAAGACAGCAGCATATCAGTGTCAACAGCACACTGGGGGAATTACACACCAATGCCAAGTGGATTTATTAGTATAATGCAAATATGATTTCACATATAAAATCAATTATGCCACATTAAGAGAATAATGAACAAAAAACACATAGCATTTGAATAGCATCAATTGATGCTCTTCAATTGATGCAGGAAAAAGCTTTTGACAAGATTCAATACCTACTCAGGATTAAAAAAAACTCAAAAAAGAAGAAAGGGAAGGAAACTACCTTCTCAAAATAAAGTGCATATGTAAAATTTCCACCAATAAAATCCTACTCAGTATTGAAGTACTAAAAGTTTTTCCTCTAAAATCAGGAATAAGTTAAGGAAGACTGCTTTTGCCATTCTATTCATAGGTGTAGCTAGAACAATTAAATGAAAAAATAGATATGTTATCCAAATTGGAAAGAAAAAAGTAAAATTATATTTGCATCCAAATGGCATAATACTATTTGTGGTAAACCATAAAAATTCCATATGAAAATCTTTTAGAACTAGAAGCAAATTCAGCTTTCAGGATATGAAATTACATACCAAAAATATTATGTTTTTATACACTAATAACAAACAATTTTGAAAGAAATTAAAAGACAAATCCATTTACAATAGTATCAAAAAGAATAAAATAATTTTAAGTATTTTAAATTCTTTGAACAAATCTAAAAAAATGAAAAATCCATTTAAAATTACAAACTGTTGAAAAATTTAAAGAAGACATAAAATAATAGAAAAATACTCAATGATCATGGATTAAAAACTTTAGTAATGTTAAAACATCCTTACTGTCCCAAAGCAATATGTAGATTCAACGCAATTAACCTCAAATTCCCATATACCTTTTTATTAAAAGAATAAAGAAATTCATCCTAATGTCATATGGAATCTCAAGGGACTCCTAATAGACAAAAAATTCTTACAAAGGAGAAAAAAAGTTGTAAGAATTACACTTTCCCAAACATATTACAAAGCCATAGCAATTAAAACAGTATGGAACTGACAAAATGACAGACAAATAGGCAATAAGAATGAGCAGAGAGCCTTTTCCCTAGGAATATTGGTTGAAGCTCTCCCCAAATAAACCCACACATATCTGGTCAAATGATCTTTGATAAGGGGGTAAAAAAATTCAATGAATGAAGGTCAGTCTCGTCAACAAATGATGCTACAAAAAACTGGATAATCACATGCAAAAGAATGAAATTTTATTCTTATCTTCCAACCTATGCAAAATGTAGCTCAAAATAAATAAGACCAAAATTAATATCTCAAATTCTAAGACTCTTGGAATTAAAAATTCAGGAAAACATCATGACATTGATGTTGGCAATGATTTTTAGGTAGGATACACATAAAAAAAGCACAGACAACCAAAGAGAAGAGACAAATGAAATGACATCAAACTGAACAAGTTCTGTGCACCAAAGGATAAAATCAGTAGAGTGAAAAAGCAGCATATGGAATGGGAAAGTATTTACAAATCACCTTACTGAAAAGGGTTAAATATCCAGAGTATGTAAACAACCTTTAAACTTCAATCATAGCAATAAAAAGTTAAAATAACTTCTCTGAGAAATTGACAAAGATTTGAATAGGCATTTCTCCAAAACATAAAAATGGCCATCACACATGAAAAGATACTTAGCTTCATTAATTATCAGATAAATATAAATAAAAACCTCAATAAAGATTCATGTCATATCCTTAAGGATGTAGACTATAAAAACAAACAAATGAGCAAACATACAAAAGACCCAGAAAATAAAACGTGCTGGTGATGATATGGAGAATGTTGAAATCCTTGTGCGCTGATGGTGGGATTGTAAAATGCATATGGGCCTGTACATTCATGTGAACTTGTAGATTATTGGTAATCTGCTAGAGGTTTTTAAAACCTCCTATGTGCATTGCATTTCTAAGCTCTTCCTTTTAAGTTCTTTGATTAAACTGTTTTCTCAATTACTATTCCCCTTTCAGGAAACTGATGTGAAGAAATTGCTGGTGATTATTTTCAACTAATATTCCTAGGAAAAGGGTTGTTTGCACTGAGCAAGCTTTGAGTCAGGTCAAATCATAAGCACTTTTAGAGAAGGTTTCCGAAGAGCTGCCAACCAAGTCAAGTAATAACAAACATCCAGGAATGGGCTTTCTCTGGATCTCTCAACATGTTCTGCTTCCTTCAGTGACTGCTAGGCTTCTGGTTTCTCAGTTACAACAACTGTGATGCTGTTGATTTCAAGGTCATTTTAGAGCTAGGAAAGGGAACTGGCAATAGGGCAAGCTAAAAATGCCACAAACTTTGATTCTGTAAACAATATTCAGTCATTTTTAGTGAGTACAAGTTTCTCAGATTATTGCACAACTTAATTTTTTAAGTTCTGAAAAAAATTGATTTGGGCAGAATTTACATGTCTTCTCACTGGTTTTATGGTGATTTTTTTTTCAGTATCATTATTCTGTTACTCTCGTACTTCCCCAAGTAAATTCTTAAATCTTTAAATATTTGTGAATTGTTTTTACTTTTAAAAAACAATAGTTTTTAAGAATTATAGTTTTTCCCAACATGTTCTAATCATCTTATGTTTCATCTGCACCATCTCCTTTAATATATCCAAGTATATACTCATCAATTGCATGACTTAGTTTTTATATTTTATATATGTCCACAAACCTTAGTTAAATTCTTAGCACTTTGTAGACATCACTATATCCAGTGTTAAATCCCCAGTATTTAGAAGATCCATAACAGATGTCCAATACTTATTGCAAGAATGAATGCAAAACTGTTTTCAAAGTGCTTATGGCTTTCTCCTAGCTCCCTCTGTGTTCTATCTATTCTTTTTTATTCCAGAGTCCTTACCCAGATACCACGATCTCTCATGAACCATTCCAAAGATGAAACAAGAAAATAATTCAAGAGGGAAGCCATTGTTGAGCCATGGATCACACAATCTTCCCTCCTCTCTTCCTTGACTCTAGCATGTCCCATTGAGGTCTTTGAGTCTCTTTTTTCTGTTTATTTAAAACAAAATGGCAAAACATTCTTAAGTCACAAAACTTTAATAAAGCTCAATGATATTTAGGTACACTTTATGTAAAGTACAAAGTGGACATGATTGAAACATGTTCCTGAGACCTACGTGACTGTTTTTGTAGTTTCTGATGAAACTTTGATGATTCACAGCAAGGATTAACTGTTGGGATACCTACTCACTTTCATGCACAAGGAGACAGGGCATTTTCTTCTTGTACCACTGGTAAATTCAATTCTATACAGATAATGTTTCTGTGAAGAATTTAGGCTTGCTGAAGTGTGGTGTTATATAAAACAAAATTGCATTAATAAAATTATTTTATGCTTTAATCTTCAAAAGCAGCTTGTAGAAGAACTGCTTTGTAATATGCAACTGGAAGAAAATTGGACCATGATAGCTCATCATAACCACAAAGGAAAGACACATGTAATAAAATAAAAATACATCCAGTGTGCAAACTAAAGGAGTCACCATCCTTTAATAACAACTCACATTAGATATAATTTTATATTAATTCTATTATTAATACAAGAACCTCAAAATTTTGTCCATATTTCTATAGATTGTTTTTAAAAATGAATCCTATAATTATGAAGTTAATTCAGATCAACTAACAAATATTTTTATAAAATTGCTTTTAAAACCATGATTCCCTTTAAGTCCTTTCAGTATTTACTCCTCATCTTAATCCTTTCTCTATTGATTGTTCTCTTCACTTCTACTGAATTTTATCCACTTCTACTGTTACCTCCATCATTAAGCTAATATAAGAGAAGCCAAAACTCCTGTGTATCTGATACTCACAGAATATTTTTATGGGCTAGAAGCTGAGAATGCAGAATTGAACAAGGTACAGTCTCCTTTCTTTTAATGTATTGGGGTTAATAGGCATAGGAAAAATTATAACTGGTTTGTAGAGGTGCAAAGATGCTAATAGAACTTGGTTAAAAGCTAATGGGACACAGAAACTAGGGTGTCTAGCTTGTTTGGGGATCACAGAAGTCTTCAGAAGGGAAGCGGTACTGAACTGATCTTAAAGGTTGCATGAAATTTTCACCAAGAGAAAGAGACTGAGGTTGGCTTTCCATACAGAAATGCAAGGAGATATGGAGGTACAAGAACATGACATAGAAGGAAATGGAAAGATCATGGGTTACCAGACCATAGATTCATGGGAGAAGAGTGAAAATGTTACTTAAAAAGTGAGTGATGTTGTATAGCAGAAACGTTTTAGGCCATGTGATAGAATTTTGTCCATGTTTGGACTATTTTAATGAATATTTTTATCTGAATTATGGAAAAGTCATATTAATAATAAAAGTTTTACTACATCAAAATTATTTTTGTTTCTTTTTCTGATAATCTGCAAAGTGGATGGTGACCATGTGACATGGAGTGGCAATGGTATTTTCCCCTCTGGTTTTATCTTATGTCCACTTTCTATTGATTTATTTCTTCCTAATCTTTTACTTATTTTTTATAATATTATACCCCTCCATCTTTGTGAGTTATCTCAATTTTAACAAACATAATACATATTGTTGGAAGAAGAAAGTGTTATGAACTAAATGATTTTACACAAAGAAGACAGAATTACATAAAATAGGTTTCTTCTATGTCTCTGGTCTGTAACTTACAAATGCAAATGAGCATCTGAACTAAATGGGAAAATATAAAGAGCACAGTGGAACATATTACCACAAGAGACATGGTCTCAAGTTATTGCCTTTTCATAAGTCTATGTTTCCTCAAGAATATATACAGGCTTTTTGGATGTTACTGTTCTGTTTTAAGATCTCCTTTATTTGTCCTCAGTAGTCCTGTAAAATGTTACACAGATAAACACACACACACACACACACACACACACACACACACACAAGTTTCTTAGAAGGAAAGGCATAAAAACCATTCAGCATTGTGGCTGAATCTAGCAGATATTTGCAGGAATAATGGGTGATTTTATTTTGAAACTGTATTCAGTTTGGAAGTCCATTCTTTAGGAGTCAACTTCAAACATATTTCTATGAGTATTTGAGATATTTAAATTTCTCACAATTAGTTAGGCTGTAACAAAATACTTTAGTCAGCTTTTTTACTGCTGTGACCAAAAGACCTGACAAGACTAATTTTAGAGGAGGAAAAGTTTATTTGGAGGCTCATGGTTTCAGAGGTCTCAGGTCACGGAGAGTGACTCCATTCCTCCAGACCTGAGGTGAGGCAGAACATCATGACAGAAGTGTGTGGCGGAGGAAAGCTGCTGAGGACCTGGCAACAGGAAGCAGATAGGGAATTCTCCTCTCACCAAGGACAAAATATATACCCCAAAACTATGACCCATCCCATACACTACCTCCTCCAGCCACACACTACCTGCCTAGAGTTATCACCCAGTTGATCCCTATCTGGGAATAAATGCACTAATTAAATTAAGACTCCCAGTAACCCAATCATTTCACCTCTAAACTTTCTTGAGTTGTCTCACACATAAACTTTTGGGGGATATCTACTATGGTAACCATATCAGAAAATATCTAAATGAATAGAGAATTATATTAACTATCTGTCCTCATAAAAGCTATAGCTCTCTTGGTTTTCAACCATTTTTAATATTTAGAGAAAGTTTAATCTCAAATTTCAAAGTTTTTTTTCAAAATGCATATGAATTCTCATAGTATGCTTTGTGAAAAAGGTACCTATTTATAAGTATTCTCCCAAACACTGACCAAAAAACATGTTCCTAAGGCTGACATTCATTTTTTTTTTTTTTTTTTTGGTACTGAGGTTTGAACTCAAGGGCACTCAACCACTGAGCCACATCCCCACTCTATTTTGCATTTTATTTAGAGACAGGGTCTCACAGAGGTGCTTGCTTAGCACCTTGCTTTTTCTGAGGTTGTCTTTGAACTTGTAGTCCTCCTGCCTTAGCCTCCCTACCCATTGAGATTTCAGGCATGTACCACTGTACCCAAGCTCTGATGTTCAATTTTCATGTGTATTCTTCACTGCTGGTCTTTGTTACAGATTCATTTTGTAGTTTTCTGTATACATGATGCTTATTGCAATCTTCCTAAATTTCTTTCTTACCCATTGACAAAAAATTAGTCCCTTAAATATTTAAATTACTACCAAGATGACAGTTTAGAAATTTTCTTTTTATTGTTATGTTTTGATAGCATGGATTTCTTTGTGTTTAAGTATTTCACTCCAGTTAGGCAAGAATTAATCTTCATTGGGCAGTGGAAAGTCATGGTCAATTCATTATAGAAAGATTTTATGTAAATTGATCTTGAAAGTGTCTTCATTAAGAAAATAGACCTGTGTGGTATAAAGGAGGGAGTCCTGGACTGAGAATCAATAGCATAATGTCATGAAACTACTTTTTAAATTCAGTATTACAAAACTGAGCCTCCAATTCTCCTCCACTATTCTTCCAGAATTTCCCCTCATTACTTTTATTTCCTAATTGTCTTTATTCTTCTTTCAGCAATTGGTTATAGGCCGGATGAGGTGACATTCTTATACTTTTAATGACATCAAATATGAATTGTCCTCTTAGCACCAGACATCTCAGACTTCCTAAATTGAAAGAAAATCAATCCAATTAAATGATGATTTTGAAACAGGAAGAATGGTAAGAAATTACAAAAGGAATTGAGGTCTATGTAAAAGTACAGCTTTTAAAAAGAGAAATGCATTATTTAATCACTGATGCACATAAAAATATAAAACATAAACATATAAAAGTTTTACTATTAAAGTTGTCAGTCACCCTGGTACATTACTCAAAGCATATTTAGGTTCTAGCCATGATGGAGCAATAGGAAAGATTTTACTTTCTATATTATAAAAGAGAAAATCAGGCAATCTATGAGGAATATTAATTTTTAGATATTGGAAAACAAACAGAGCAAGGTGTTTATTCCTGAGAAAAGGGACATAAAGAGGAAGAGCCCAGGTTACTGCCTCCTGGAGGCCATTTTCAAGCAATGGTAGGGTAGGGTGGGGAAAATGACCAGAGGTCCCATGAAGCTTATTTCACAGGGAGCTTGATCTTCAGATTCTAGGGTTGAAAGGAGTCTCTTCAAGTCTTTACTGGAGGATGAATGAATTCATGTATGATCCACAACTTCTTGAGGTCATGGAAAGAAACTGGAAAGTAGGAGGGCAGAGCATTCCCTAAGCTCAGAAAGGGTTTGGAAGTTGTGTTCCTATCTGACAGTGACTTGGATTGTTAGATCTTTTGAGGTTTGTTTTAAAGCATTTTTTTAGATCAGGCTTAGAACAGACTTCAGAAGCAGTATTTTAGTCCTACTATTAAGAATGGGTCATCTTCTGGGGCTGGGGATATAGCTCAGTAGGTAGAGTGCTTGCCTTGTAAGCACAAGGCCCTGAGTTCAATCTCCAGCACCACAAAAAAAAAAAAAAAAAAAAAAAAAAAAAAAAAGAACACAAGAATGGGTCATCTTCTGAAGAATTTACCTGATGCCTGTATCATGAAATCTTTCTGCTTGCTATAATAATGACTAAAAAAAATAAATGGACTCTTGTCTCACATCATATATAAAAATTGATGTGAAATGGATCATTAATTTAAATATAAGGGCTAAAACTATAAAGTTTCCCTTATGGTTTAGATGTGAGGTATCCCAAAAGCTCATGTGTGAGACAATGTAAGAAAGTTTAGAGGTGAAATAATTGGGTAATAAGAGCTTTAACCTAATCAGTGCATTAATCCATTGATAGGGCTTAACTGGGTGGTAACTGTAGGCAGGTAGGGTGCGGCTGGATGAGGTGGGTTCCCGTAGGGCATGCCTTTGAGGTTTATATTTTGATCCTGATGAGAAGAGCTGTCTCTCTCTTTAAGCTTCCTCTCTCTTTGAGCTTCCTGATTGCCAGGTCCTGAGCTACTTTCCTCTGCGCACTTTTCCAGTGTGATGTTCTGCCTCACCTGGGGTCCAGCGCTGTAGAGTTGACTGTCCATGACCTGATGCCTCTGAAACCATAGCAGCAAATAAACTTTTTCTCCTCTAAAATTGTTCTTGTCAGGTCTTTTGGTCACAGATATGAAAAAATAAAAACTGACTAAAACAGCTCCTATGTAAAAAAATATCACAAGAGAAAATATTTTTGACCTTATATTTGGTAGAGATTTCTTAAGACACAAAGAAAAGGATGAACATAAAAAAAATTGTTGTTTGATTTACATTTAAAAATATTTGCTCTTCATAAGCCACTATTATTAATAAAATGAAAACTCAAGACAGATGGGATGAAAATATTTGCAAACAGGTATCTGAAACAGAACTTCTATTTAAAGACTCTTACAACATAAGACCACAAATGATGATTTTAGAATGAGAAAAACCAAAAAATATGGAAGTACTTGAAAACAAATAATTGTGGCTAAATGTTAAGGACAAAGGAGCCAACCTGAAAGAATTCTCCTTAGTCAAAAGTGGAACAAATTGACTACCATAATAAGTAAAGTAGTATTGAATAACTATTCAAAGTATGAAACAAATATTCATCCTGGCATAAAATAATCAAATAAATAAACGTGGGAAAAGTATCCCTCTTTCTTTCAGAATAGTTCTAGATCATACTTGTAGGAGGCAGATCCCAAATGCCATATCATAGTAATTACTAACTTTTTGGTTTATGTATGAGGGGAAGATGAGGTGGCAGTAAGAGTATGCTAAAATTTATATTATTTTGGGATTTTTCCATTCTTTACTGATGTGATAGTTTAAAGTGAAAAACAATGATAAAATCTATAACTAGAAGTAGACTACTGTCTTATAAATACAGTATAATGAAAACAACCAACCATCACTGAACCATCAAAAGAAATATTAAGGAATGTCAGAAGCAAAGACATTACAAGGAGAAAGTTGACATTGCTCCTTAAATACATATTAACAGAGATGATGTTAAGCAAAGTGAAATTCAAGGATAAGAGAATGATATTTATCATAAATGAGGTATAGTTTAAAATAAATATATGATAGCCATGAATTCACATTCCAAATATTATTAGAGCCAAATACTTAGGGGAAAATGATTATAAACACCAGGACAATAATTGAACATAAAAATGAAATCCAAGTTGAAGACTGAATGGATTTTGCACCCCTGACAGAAAAGAACACCAACAAAAAGATATATAACTTGAATAAATAATGCAATTAAGTGACTAGGCAACTAACAATGTCCACAATAAGCAGACCTTTTCATGTGTGCCTAGAAAGCAAAAATTAATATTACATAAGTTACACACATGCACAGAATCTAGATATATAAGACCGGTTTATTTGTTACTTATTTGATCATTTAAAATGTAAATAATGAAAACTGAAATACTGTTTACTGTCTTCTAAATTAATCCTATGTAAAGAAAGGAAAATTTTATTTAAAATTATTTTACATGAAGGTATATTTTACCAAACCTTATGAGACAAAAAGTAACATGAAATGAAAAGCATTTGAATAAAATACATTCATAGTAAAGAGGGAAAGAAAGTAATATTTTTATTTTCCATGAGGAGTTTCATGTAGGAGGCATCTATAACAAAACACAGATGAACAAGAGAATAGCAGAACACATTTAATGTAGTTTTATGTGACGGAGATGACTTTAGAAATGAAGATCAAAGAAACAGAGAAATCTGCCTATTTTGACATTTAGTTTGCAGAAGAGCAGACAGGGAGGCATGACTGGACAAAGCACGGATGATCTAATTATAAGCAACCACACTTGGAAAGGCGGTCCACATTCTCTTCACCCCTGTATGCAGAGATAAGTATTCCTTTCCTTTCCAGTATGTCGCTAGCAAATGATAAAATCCAGGTTTCATGGAATCTGAAGCTTATAAAGTTTGTAACTCTGTATAAGAAAATGAATATATCATTATAAATATAATCTGGCTCACAACTTTGGAAGATTCCTGAGATGGATATTTTATTAGTTTGATGTTCAAGCTGCCTCCAGATAAAATATTTGGATATAAAACAAAATGAAGAGAAAAATCAGAGATTCTCAATGGTAAACCTAAATAAAAGAAGAATGCTAACAGATAAATAAAATTGCATACAAAGATAACAAAGAAAGAGGGGCTCAGTTTGTATTTACAAAAATTCCCCCAAAGTACAATAATTATGAATAATTTTGTACTGAGTAAAAAATATATATATTTAAGAAAATCTGTAATAAATGATCTGTGAGAAAAATATTTTAATACAGAAATATGTACCTACTAGAGCTTAGAGAGATCAAATATAATTAAGGGTTTAAAATTTGAATAAGATATGGTTTGATTTGTGCTTATTATTTGATAATATATAACATGTAGATATTACATTTTAATATTTGAATATAAGATTAAGTATATATAAGTATCTCATATGTATCATAAAATCAGAATAGTTATTTAGAGACTTTATCTTTTGTGTTTTATATCAAAATTTTATGTGTTTTAATTGTCCATGGAATGCTTACTAGACATGATCCAAATGCTAGGGAATGTTTCAAAGGAAATATCCATTGAAAACCTTATTGGAATATTTTCACAAGAGCTTACTTTTTCTGTAAAAGAATCAAAGAGCCAAGCATTTTATATATAAATAGTGTTTCCCTGGTTTAATATTGTTCTTCAATTTGATTATTTCGTACTGTTCTAGTTCCTTCCAAATTTTGTAGGAGACATTCTCTCTTGTTTTTGTGATGAATTAGAAATAATTTTTCCTTCTTTTCAATTTTGGATTATTTCACAGTGATTTTCCTTAGTATTCATTACTGGCTAAAACCAGAATTGCTTATTTGGCAGACGTTTGGAAGCATATGACCTTGTCTAAAATATATTTGCTAATTAAATGCAGTGGTACTTGTTCAAAACAACTTGATAGGCTAACTTATGAAAGTTTGAGAATTTTAATCTTTCAAAAAGTGCTATGCAAACCCAAGAATCTATGATTCTAATTGTTCCTATTTCACTAATAATTATCATATTCATCATTTCCTCACATATTGAAAAAAAGGATTCCTTACTTTCTTACCTGATTTATCCATAATACTATATATTTCTAACAAGTATAACCAATGTCTCCTGCTTCACCTGTAAGTTTCCTAATTTTCAAATTTGGGTCAGTTGTTTAAACAACATTTCACTCTCCCCCAAATTTCTCTTACTCCTATTTTTCCATAAAAAAATTGTCCTGAAGTCTTGGATACTTAAGCATTACACGCCGTGTTGAAGAACTAGAATCACTTGAATAGTTCCAAAGAGGAACCCGCAATTTCTGCTGTGGTCACTTTCATTTGTTTCACATGTTGTCCCTCTTAAAAACAGATACGCTAAGAAGAGTACTTGTTGGCTACTGAGATGTTTCCAATATGGTTAGAGATTCTAAAGAGAATCTGATCCAGAGCTAGAGAATCTAGAAATCTGATTCCTTCTGAGATATACTCCCAGTTTCTTTGCAGCTGTACTCATTGCCTCGGAAAGGCCAGCTCAGCAAATGAAATAATGTGGAGAAGGACAACAGAATCTAACACTTAGAACAGTCTTGTTAAATATCAACTTTGGGGAAATTAGTGTGAATTGCCTTAGTGTTATACAACTAAGCATGACAGAAATGTGTTCTTAAAACAAAGAAGCAAAATTAATCTCTGGTAGTTTCTGTCTCTGAAAATTCAAGTTCTATGTAACCACACACTCACGTTTCAAATTCTATGTAACTAGACATTACACTACCTAAGCTCCTTTGAAAGACACCTCGATTACTTGTTTCTTCTCTCTGTCTGAACAAAACCACCAAATTGTTCAACACTATGTGAATTAATCAAGGAATGGATGACCAACTGTATTAAGAGATGAATATTTACTTTACATCATTAATCACTGAAGAATATGTGGGATATAACAGTGCTCAAAATTTAAATAAAGGAACTAATAACTCAAATTCTTCTGATCAGTAATATATAGAGCTTTCATTTAGAATATTACCACTACTTACTGTAAAGTACAGATACAGATATAGATAATTACCCTATGTGCATATAGTAAGAAGCTTAGATATACATAATACATACATGAAATGTCAAAAAAATTCTTTGAGTTAGACATTGTTTTTCTCAGTAATTAGATGGGAAACTAAAGGATGAGATAAGTTATAATAGTGGCTCAAATTCAGAAAGCTAGTTAGTAGTGTACGTAGTCTTTGAACTCAGAACTAATCATTCCAAGTCTATCATATGTTAACTCACATGCGCCCAAGCCAAAACTTGACAGAAAATGGTACAATGTTCTTCTCTAAGTTCCAGTTTAGTATTGAGTGTATATTGCAACAAAAAAAATAAAAACAATATCAGAGTGGCTGATACTGATTAAGCAGTCTTGGAAATACACATCAATAATATTGCCACATTATCTATTATAAGGATTTGGGGAACATCTTCTCCTGATCTATATCACATAACATTTTTTCCTCGGAATACAATGCTGAGTAAAATAAGAATCTCTGTCTTCAAGTTGCTTTCTGAAGGGCCTATGGCTCCCAAATACATTATAGATACATTATAAATGTTCATGTGTGATCACATTTAATCTTTACACAACTAGTTTGATGGGACCATGGACCCAATTTTCCAGACCAAAAAAAGGATAATAAAAAAATGAATGAATAATAAAAATGTTAAAATTTATCAAAGATTATGTTTTGTGTGGGACTATTGTAAGCAAAGGGAATAAGATAATTATGTAAAAAGATGTATATTTTGTATCTTACTGCAAAATACCCAACTTATCCAACCTTCCCCAAAGACTGTCCCTCAGCAGCTTTCTCTTCTCTCCCTCTTCTATCACATGAGGGATCCATGTCTCCCTTTCTAAGCAGAGCAATTTTTCTTAAAAAGGTTTTAAAAAGATACAATTTCTGTGTTCTCAAAAGAAAAAAAAATTCTTGAAGCAAGTATAGTGACTCAGAAAATGGTACATCAAAATACAGCCTCTTGGCATAGCAGATAGCTTACTTTCTGATCTTTTCTGTCTTCCTTCCCAGACTTTAAAAAGAGTTCTCCTTCCCGGCTCCTCTGGGGACTGTCATGTGACATGTCCTATACCATAGGAAAGGAGTGAGGACACAGAAGAATCTGAACAGACAACTCCCTCTAGCTTATTACCATCAATTCATACCCTTTTTGTCCAATCCTACTTTATGACTATCCAATCTTCATTCAGCCTAAGGATAGAAACATTGTATACAGTTTACACTGGATCTTTGTGTATTCATTTTTGAAATCTATCACATGAACCTGTGGTTAAATAAATTAGTTATGCCTTTCTCCTGTTAGTCTGTCTTTTGTTATATAAAGTGTCAATCATGCATTGTGATGGGTAAGGAAAAATTATTACTTTTTGTCCACTACGTAAGTAAGAGTCAGTACTCTCCTTGGAAGGAGTAGGGGTTAGGAAAATCTAGATCTTAAACAACATTTTTCATAATAATCATCACCCTAACCTCTACTTCCATTTTCACTTTTACTTGACTGTGGCTCTCCTTCCTTTTAAGAATGCATATAAACATGTGTATCCCATATGGATGATCCAGTATAATATCCCCACTTCAAATTCTGCTGATAAGAAAACTTAATTCTCCTTTGTCATGTAAATAGCATATCCTCAGTTCTTAGATTATATGGTAGACATCTTTGAGGGCCATTATACTTCCCAATACAAGTGATTTAAGTCTCCCTACTGTTCAAGCTAGATAGATAAGATTTTCTGCTGTATGCTCTTACTGTATGCTCTTACATTACTGCTTAGTTGGTATTAGCTGTTACTATTCATTGCTATCATTTACTGATTCCTTACTTTGTAGAAGTAATCACTTTAGGTCGTTTATATTAGTCTGTGTTTTCTAAAAAGACCATACTAATAGGAAAGGTATACAGATACATGAGAGGGGATTTACTAGAGAAATTAACTCATATAATTATGGAGATCCACAAGTCCCAAGACAAACTGTCTACAGAATGGAGTTGCTGGGAAGATGGTAGAATGGCTCAGCCCAAGGCCAAAGACCTCAGAATCAGGAAAGCTGACAGTGTAACTCTCTGTTTTTGAATGAAGTCCTGAAAACCCAGTAGTCTTCTAATTTAAGTCCTGGAATCCAAAGGCTAGGCAGTCTGGAGTTCAGATGTCCAAGATAGCAGAACTAGAGTCTATCACAACTATCAGAGAAGACACCAATTTGCCTTCTGTTCTTTTTCTCCCAGCAGAGTGATTGGATGGTGTCTACTCACATGAAGGACAGATCTTCTCCACCTGGTCTACTCAGACTCACAATCTAATCCTGTCTGGAAACAGTTTCATATACACACCAAATTAATACTTTGCCAATCTTTTAAGCATTCTCCAATTTAGTCAGGTTAACACCTAAAATCAACCATTATACCATGTAATCCATTTACATTGTACAGTAGCCTTAAAAATTAGGCATTATTAGCATCATCCTTTTACAGAAGGAAATCTGAAGGATAGATGGACTAAGGAATTTGTTGAATGTTCCCAGAATTTAGATTTTTAACTATTACATGCCACACTGTTCTTTGCTGTTTAAAATTTGCATAAAGAAGAAAGTTATAAAAATGAAGTTCTCAAAATCTAAAATTAAAAAAAATCCTTAAATAAGTATAACCTCAGTGATATAAATCATTCTTATCATTTTAATAATTTAGTCTGATCTGATTATCACAGGAGTCCATGTTGCACACTGTGATGCTCTGTTTCTGTATTGTCAAAATAGATTTCTCTTATTTGTCAGAAAACTTGTTAAGAAGAGTTCTTATTTGAGGATACCATCCCCTTGCATTTTTAGTGGGCTCATGTAGTTCTGCTTGTCTGACCATCTTGACTGATGTGTTGCGTTTTGCATTTAGTCAACAGTATGTTTCATTTGCTAGATGTCAACTTCAGTCCCTCAGAAAATCCATTTTTTTTTCTAAATTTGCACAGCTTTTCAATCTCTTCAATTATTCCCTCATTTTCCCTTTTAAAATCTATTTATTCTGAGGCATTAGTTATTTAGTTAATGTATTATGATAAATAAAAATTTATAATTGGCTGGCTCTTGACTATTAATGGAAAACTATTAGCAGTCAAGAATAATATTATAATTATTTAAGATTGTTACTAAATATACCAGACCTTTTGATTTTTATAATAAAATGACATTGTAATCCATTTTGTATTAAACATTAATATATTTTAAAAAATAGAAATAATACATTTACTCTAACACTTATTTATAGCTTGTCTTTTAAGCAAGTCACAACTTTTTCATCTGTTTGCATATGGGAATATGACTGAGCAGAGTAATGGCTCACCTCAAGTATTTGTTATTTGCAAAGAACCACTATGCTTTACCTTGTGAATTAAAAAAATACAATTGGCACTAAGAAGTTTCTAAATCTCAAGGAGAAACAGTATCACATGGAGCTAGATATTTATATGCAGAAATGAATTCTAAAGTAGGGCATTAAAAGCATTCTGAAGAAAATACAATGCTATTGGTACCAATATAAATGTTTTTATAAATTTATTCAACTTTTTCCAAAAGTGTCTGATCACAAGACTCATGTAGAGTTCTCATTAAAATACAACATCCCTGCCTTTTCTTCCAGATTCTGATTTGGTACCTTTAGGAGGACTTGAAGATATTAAAATTTTTTTCCATGAAACATAACTCTTATGCCCAGTTAGGAAATTGCTAAAGTGAAAGAAAATCTTTGCCTTAACCTTACAACATGGGCAGTTATTCAAGGTGGTTATTGGTAACAAAAGCATTTCTAGCACAAAACCTTTTGAAGAAATGCAAAAATGGCAGGATGAACTTTAGGTAATACTCATTCATTCATCTATCCACTCAGTCTCAATCATATAGAATAGAAAAATACAAATAACAAGACAGAGAAACTGCTCTCTAAGAATCCTCTGGAAAAATCAAAACATAGACACATGAATCATTATGCAAATATTCGTTCAAGTTTATAGACATCTATGAAAGAACTAACTGATTCCCTAGCTTTGGAGAATGAGAGACTAAGTGATTGAAGGTTTTATTCATGGACTTAAAAGCAATGTATATCTTGTGAAGTGTCAGATTTCAAAGAAAAGCTGCCATTGCTAGTGAGAAGACCATTCAAAAAAGCAGAATGCTGGATATGATGACTATTTAAACACACACATCTCACTATCCCTGCTGGAAACTTCACAGAAACAACTATTCGAGTAAGGAGACATCTCTAGATGGGAGAGGAGGAAAAGGCCAATGCAAAAGCAAATGCGATCCTTCCTCTCTTGATGGCTGCAGGTGGTGTTGGGTTCTCTGGAGCCAGGCGAGAGAGAGGGAATCTTATGGCAATGGGGGCTGGGAGAGGAAACAATCATCTTTCTAGAAAATTCCTTTGGATAGCATTTTTGTTTATAAAAGGTATGTTAGGTCTGGTTCTGAAATGAGAAAGTTGAGTCAAAGAGAACAGTTTGAAGAATGGTGTAGATAGATGGTGGTAATGTGAAATGGAGTTTGGGATCCTAAACATAGTTTCCAAAAGAATTTTATTGATGAAAAATTTGGAGCAGGAAGAGACACGTTTCTTCTGGGACTACTCACAGCTTTGTGAGTCATAGGAATGTTCAGGATTGTACAGAATGAAATTGGTCATGTTTGTCTTCATTAACCAGATTTTCCAAGGAAATTCCAGTGTATCAGTGAACTGCCAAGGCACCCAGATAAAAGGTCACCGCTGGAGGCCAAATTACACCTTTGATGTGGTTTCAGTGTTTGGGTCATTAAATAAATGATGGAGTGTGCTGTAGCTCAGTTTCCTCATCTAATGAACAAGGAGGATAACAATGGCAGTGCCCAGTGTATAGACTGATTGAGAAGATTAAATAAATATACCATGTGATGTATTTAGAAAGTTGACTATTACTTTTGGAAACAAAATAAAAGGACACATTTTAAAAGTTCACCCAGCCTAGTTAGAGGAGAAAAGGAGGCACAAATAGACTATTTCACCTCATTTAAAGATAGGATAGTTAACAATAAAAAATTAATATGAGAATTAATAAACCATTCTGTAAACTGAAATAAGGATATGATCATAATAATGCAAAAGGCAGATGAAGAAAATATCTGAGTGAAAAGCTTTACTATGTAAAATAGAAATAAACTTCAGACATTGTTCTTAGTATTCTGAAAGAAATGTAAAAGAAAAACAAAAAGAAAATAAGTAATAAGATAGATTGATATGACAAGTAATCTATCCTATGGAATAAAGAAAGTATAAGGAGCAAGGTGGGAACAAGAATAGAGTCATAATATAGCACCTTTATATTAATAAGGAGCTCGTCCCCAAACCTAACTTGAAAACTTGAAGAGGATGCATAAAAATTAGGAGAAAATGCAATTAAGTAATAGCTGATGGACTTCTAGGATGCATAACAAAGGTGATAACTTCAAAAAGACAATGATATGTTTAGCTGGATAATATTAAAAGGTGTATATAATAAAGTAAAAGGAAAAGTCAAAAAGCCTGCAAACAATGATCTTGTTTTGTGTGACATTGAGTTTCCCATGTTCTTCTCAGAATTGCTGAACAAATTTGGCTTCACTTAGATTATTTGTTTTATAGATTCATTCCCTTGTACAGTGGATCCCATGAAGTTAAAATATTTGCCAATTCTTTGTTTTCTAGGACTGCTATAATAAATTACCATAACCTTGCTGGCTTATCAACAAAAGAAATTTATTCTCCTATAGTTCTGGGGGCCAGAAATCTGAAATAAAGGTGCCAGCCAGCCCTTACTGCTTACAAAAGGAATTCTTTTTTACATTTTCCAGTTTCTGGTGCTCCAGTCATTCCTTGGCTTGTGACTGTATTTCTGATCTCTTATTGTTCTATCTTAGCATGGCTTCTCTGAATGGACATGTCTTCTTGGTTACCATTGAATGTACTATACTATTTTTCACTTCCTCAAACCCTAGGGAAAATATTCCATCCCAAATTATTTAGTCTACTAGAGCTAATTTTCCATTATGGTTAGGGTTGCTCCAGTGAAGGGAATATGAGGTTTTGGATCCTAAACCTAGAGTACTTTACTTCTTTCCTTTCTCTTCTATGTAACTTAATCTACCCAGAATGATGTGAGGTGTGTGTGTGTGTGTGTGTGTGTGTGTGTGTATGCTTGAAGAAGGGTGGATAAGTAATGTCAGCTATAACCATTGTATTTTGTAATTCAAACTAGTTCCAAGAAAGGAAAATTGTTTACTATTTGCTTCTGACATTTATAAAACTCCAGGAGTTGCCTTGTATGCTGACATTTTTAATAAATCAAAGCAACTCTTTTATTCATAGCAGAAAATCTAACACAGTGTGTTGGTCAGAAAATTCCTTTATAAATACCTCCTCAAGAATACACATATTTAAAGTTTAAAATCTCATTCTTGCTCTGAGGATCACATCATCTATAACCTCTCCTATATCTTAGATCTCTATCTAATAATTAGGCCCTCATATGAAAACCAAAAAACTCTGACTTCAACTGTGCCAGCAACATTGTTAATGTTTAGCATTTCTTGACGATATGGCAAATGATTGGCTGAATGTTTTATTATAGATTTAGGTAAATAATGAAAAAGTTCAAGTTAAGGAGTGTTTTTAAAAAGCACTAGTATTCCACTCCCAAAGGAGAAGGGGAGCAGTTATGGCACAGGATTTTAAGAGCCTGAAAATTCTAATATTATCATGGTCAGAAAAATGTCAGTGGAGAGTCAAGTCAACACTGTTGCAAGGGTCCTGTGGTGAGCTACTTAGTTGTTTGAAGAATTTCTAGGAATTTCCCTGCAGATGGTATGCCCAGGTACTGCAAGAATAATTGTGTCCATACAACCCCTCTTAAATTCTATACCTCTCTCCTCTCTATCTTCAACAATTTTTAGTCATGAACACACAAAAATTTATCATATCACCTATTTCCAATAAGAAATTCATTTCATTTAGAAAGGGTAACAAGCACAGAGAGATGAATGATTTAATTAAGGTCAAACAGCATGGCTTCACTGAATTAAGACTTAAAGCTATGTCTTTTTGTTTCCCAATAATTTCTATTGAAAATAATAGTGAAGCCACTATAAATGTAATGTGATATTGTGCCTACTTGTAACTGATGCTTTACTGGAAATTCCCTTTCTCCCATAATATACAGAATTGGAAAATGTAGTCAGACCACAGAATACATTATGGTCAGCAATTCATTAAATGATGCAGTAGATTCAATGAAAGATCACGTTAATGTTTACAGAGATGCCTAGGTCCAAGAAGATTCAGACATCTAAATCTTAATAGTGTTTAGATGTTTCAATGGCATATTAATCTGCTCAGTCTTCACTGTCTTTTAGTCTGCTGCAAAGAAAAATTTGATTGATTATGCTGCAGGATATGTGCTTTCTGTATTTCCTTTAACCATAAAACAAGCACCATTTTAATTAAGCTGCTTCCAAGCAATTCAGGTGCTCTATAAAAACACAATGAAGCTATTAAGATGTGTTACAAGTGACTGAGATATCCTTCTCATTTGAAAATGTGAAGCGGAAGTCAGCATTTGTTGTTGTTGGATCTTACCCCACCATCAAATTAAGGAGGCCATATAATCCTAAGAAAAAGAACACTTGACTTCAGTGAAATATGGGTTGAAAAAATAAATATATACACACATATGTATGTATGTATATATAATTGCATGTATAATATGCACATATAATTACAAATATATAAAATTGAACTTTGCTAAATTTGGTGAAAAATTAACTGTAAAGAAATTATTTTTACTGTTATTCAAGATTTGAAGATATGTGTAGGTATTGCACATTATGTTAGGATTTTAAAAATCCTTTTCTCCACCCTGGGAAATATTAATTGTAGGATTTAAACAGGGAACTGGGAGTTTTTCTAAATTAAGTGCCAGAGTGAAATTTAAACAGTGATCCAAAGATAATATTTACTTGAAAACTTGAAAATATGAGACACCAGAGGGTTGGGACCTGTCTTATCTGGTATTCTAATTTTGGGGATACTATTATGAACCATATACACAATGATGTATGTACTCTGCTTCCATAAGAAAAAATAAATTTTTTGTTTTCATCGTGGATTCATCATTTGTTATTTTCTGCTCTTTGTTCTCTCAGTATACCAATATATTTTTTAATCAGGTTCTAGAGATATAAAGATGATCATTACACATTTAAATTTCTCATGAAGGACTTGTATTCTAGTGTGCAAGAACTACCAAAAGTGATGAAAAACAACAAAACAAAACAAAACAAACAAAAAATAGACTAATGACATATTTTGGTAAGCACTAAAAGGTAAAATAATAAAAACATTGATGCTGACTCTAGGAGATTGGTCAGGGTATTTCATTCTGAGGAGTTGATGTGACACAGCCATGGAAGAAATATCTTTATAGATTGCTTTGGAGAAAGGGAAAGAAAATTGCTGTAAAATTGGTATGCAATCAAAAATCCATCACTACAAAGAGGAAATAATCTTCATTTTGAAAGTTCCACTAATATCAAATTAATTTGTTTAACTAGCTTAAATGTCTAATGCTGCTTGTTTAGGCTATTTCCATCTCAATGGAAATATATAACTGTTTGTGATTTCTAAGGTATACCATTTTTATTACAAGTTAGAGAAAATGAAAACTGGAACAGATATTGGGAATAATATAAATCTGGACATTAGCAACACTACCAATGTCCTTCCAGATGAGAATACAGGAATTAGAGAGTTTCACTGAATTCTGTAGGATTTCAGAGGTAGAAAGTGGCAGAATCAGGATGGAGAACTTCAGGTAATCTAACTACATATCTTAGGCAGGGAAATATATAGGTAGTCAAATAGATAACATAGGTAGGTCGGTATTTAGTAGTTACATTGGCTTCTCCCATTCTTATATGTTTTTTTATTTGCATCCTAGCATGAATGATAGCTCTAAAAACTAATTTGGAGTCGCTAATCACTGTTGTTCTCTAATATTTTACTTATGATTAATGTGCTAATTCTTTGGTTTATTGCCTGGGCATTTTCATGATGGGTGCAGTTTTCTAAGGCTACTGAATAACTAAATAAATGTTACAGTTGCCTCTAGCTATCAGGCTGATTCAGGTAGAATTGAATATCATGTTCCTCAGTAAATTCTTTATGCCTAATGACAAGAATTTAAGCAAAACCAAACTGAGATTTTAGTAATTCCATTTCAAGATTCCCTGAGGAGCCATTAGCTACAAAGATATGGAGGGCAAGGTGTCTGCCAGGGAGAGTGACAAGGTGGGGTACCTCCTGGAAAGGTAAAATGCTTGAATTCACAAGACCTAACTACCTAGCCTGGATGAATGAAAGCACTGTAGAAGGGGGCATTGTGAATTGGGAAGGATGATAATCCTCTTGTTTTTCAAATTCTACTACTACTCTGGGTTTTCTTCTCCTGCTGAGTTAATTTTTATCTCTTGAAAGAGAGGCATCAAGGAAAAAGGAAAAGTAGCAAAGAATTATGGTGTGTGTGTGTGTGTGTGTGTGTGTGTGTTTGTGTGTGTCAGGGGTGACAGAAAACCAAGGAAAAACTTCATCAAAAATAATGGAAAAAAGGACTGACAAAAAAGACTCTCTTGCTTTATTAGCACTACAAGAAATCTGAAAAGCAGTTTTTCCTATTTAGTTTCCTTCCTTTCTACCAGTATGTCCCTCATTCCTTCATACTGACCTCCTTCATTACTTGCCATTGACTGCTGATCATGTACATAAAACTAGGCTAGGGTGGGGCTGAGGTTGTGGCTCAGTGGTAGAGTGCTTGCCTAGCACGGGTGAGGCACTGGGTTGGATCCTCAGCACCACACACACAAAAAAAGCTAATAAAATAAAGTTGAAAAAATAAAAAAACCTATGCTAGGGTGTGAATGTGTATATATGAGCCATCTCTTAAAACTAGCAAGAGTCTATTGCTAAAACAATAAGAAATTTTGCAAGGTACATGTTAAATTGTTGGTAGCTTTGAATTGCCAGGAAGGAGTATTTGTACCACCCAAATAGACAAATACAGTGCATCATCACTTCTCCCTTTTTCCTTTTTGGAAAGCCCGTTTAGTAGCTCACCTACTAGCGAGGGTGTGTGATGATGCCAGGAAGGACGCATATATTTCCCCTGCCCATGGTGTTTCATAACCTAGGAGGTGAACTAAATTGAGAAAAGAGAAAACTAGAGTAAAAGACAACTTCCTTTACAGATAAACTACGATTATAGGTGTGCATCATATGGAGAATTCACATTTAGCTGGTAAATAAGGTATTAGAATGTCTTTAATATTTGAATTTGACCCTTAAATGCTTAGTAGGATTTTGATCCATGGAAGTTTAGAAATGAAAAGAGATTGGAATAGTCATGGTCTGTGAGAAGAAGAACAAATGAATAGAAGCCCTGAGGCAGGAAAAGAAGCACTACACTGGAGAATCGTTCAGCAGGAACCTGCATGATATAGAGGGATTTATGGTGGCTGGAGAAGTAGGTGGAGAGACTTAGCTCATAATATCGATGTAACAAGGTGATGATCTTTTATAGTTTTGGCCATGTCGTTCAAATTAAATGAAGCAAAAATAGAAATCTATGACTCTGGTATGTGGTTGACACTGGCCATGAGGTTTTAAACTTGGAATTTTGTTCCTTCAACCATAAAACACTGATTATACTACCTGTTTTATAATACTCTAAAAAATTACAAAGAATATGTGAGCTTTAATTTGGGAAATGCAAACTTTAAAGGCCATGATGCGAAAATAAATGTGACATTTATTGAGCACTCTGTGAATTACTCTAACTCTCAGGAAAGAACCATATGAAAATGTTCACAATATGTAGATACCTGGTGCCCATACTTATTTAAGATGTGTGATCACCTCAAGAGTGTTTACAGCTAGTGTCTACAGTTTAGATCTCCAGCCCCACTAAAACAAAACAACAAAACACCAATATAAAAGAAAGAGGGAAAGAGAGAGAGACACGCAGAGAGAGAGATAATTTGGGGGAAGGATAGATAATCAGTAGAAATGGCGTTATTCGACAACTTACAACTAGTGGGGCAAAAAGAAAAATATTTATCTGGGAGAGTCTCCATGACTTCACATAAGTTTGATGTTTTCCTCCTGAAGTAACATTATTTGGATTTATAGAGACACGGCCCAATTAGATTAAGAGATGCATGGACTGGTAAATACTGTTACATGAGGGAAGGTTTAATGTAGGGAATTGCTTTAATCTTGGAGTTAAAGCTATAAGTGATGTAGTTTGGAAGATTGAATATGAGAGGAATTAAATGTTGATAAAATTAGTGATGTGAGAATGATATTCATTGAAGTGAAGTTGCTAGGTCCCATTGACTTGATTTTTTTCATTTTCTTGAAAGAAGTTGAAACTTCAAGTAATTTATGGTGTTATCATGGGTCTAAATGATAAGAGTAGTACAGAAAAAATGCCCTTATAAGTGTGCAAAGATTATCCACTAAGCTTAATTTTGGATGTCTTCGTTGCATCTGAGTTTACACAAGAGGATGTATTTCTGAGGGCAGAGACAGGCAAGAGGACAATTGCTCAAACTATAGCAAGCTCTGGAAACAGACTCTCTAGCTTCAATACATGACTGGCCATTTATTAGTCCCACCACCTTGGAAAAATAATTTAACATGTTTGTGTCTAAGTTTACTCATTTGGAACAAGGAGAAAATAGTACCTTCCAAGTAGGGACATCGTAACAGTTTGAGAATATACATGTGGAGCAGAGAGTATGTGCTATTCCACACGTTTACTGAGTTTCTAGTATGCTTCAGGTATGTTTTAGGCATTTTTGAACACATATATGAATTTAAATATATCTCTACCCTAGTGGAATTTCTATTATTATATAAAATTTTAGTTAACATTATCTTTATTTCTATTGCAATTTTTATTTTTATAAACAAATATTCATACTTTATATTTTTATAAAGCCTACTTTTAGTAAGTGCTTAAAGTTGCAGCTTGAACAAATGGTCAACTAACACTGTAATTATAGCAAATAAATAGCACTCGTTAGTAAATAGAATAAAGGGAAATACTTTGAATAGCTAAGAAATACTAAACAATGCAGAGCTAAGTACTCTTTCTTTAACCAAGTAAAGAACCAAGTACTTTATTGTGAGATGTGCCAGAAGCATCTCTTCGTTAGAAATTCTATTTTTCTCCACAGGCAGATCCTACTTTCACTCTTTCTTTTTCTAATGGCTAAGGGAAATCCCACATCATATATAGTTGTAAAAATATGTGGTTCTTTTTGCTTTATTGGTCTTTGAAATATATCCAGACTTTTAAAGAGACACAAGTAAAATTCAAATCTTTGGTAGAATAACAAATGAGACATTGGTTTACTTTTCACTAAATCACCATTGCTAGGAGCAGCTAAATAGATGAAACTCCAAAATGTGAAATATATTAGTGTTAGTCATCTCAAGGCAGATATTTCAGGTTGAATCAAGGAATTGTAGCTCATAGTGTTAAGCATGTCTAATACTATTAGGCAAAAGAGAGTAGTTCTTTTTAAATGGATCAATTCTATTAGGGGAAAAAAGCAAAAAAAAATTACAAGTGATTTCACTTTAGAAAGGTAACTATAAAAGTCAGTTACTTGCTCACTCAAGTTCTTTTCTTCAAATGCTGTTTCTGTTCTGTCAGCATTGTCAGTGTATGTGGCTACTGTACTGTGGAAAGTAATTCTATTATATGGCAGATAAAACAAGGGATATGCATCAGATTATAAATAACTTAATTTTGCAAAGGAATTTTACATCTTAATCTGCTGGACTATCACTTTCACTTAGGCTCTGAAACCAAATTATGTTATTGTGTTCTGTGATATAATTTAATAACTCACCCATAAGGAAATGTCAGGTCGCATTTGCAACAATCCAGGGGCCATTAAGCCAGATGGAAGGTCATTCTGTTTGAGGATTGTAAATGAACCTGTCCAACAAAGTTTTGGTTAGGGACAGCCAAGGACTCATTATGTAGTCAATTTACCCAACTGCTTGCAAGAACCACACCAATGCCAAGGCTGTTCTGTCCTTTGAAGTTTGAAATGAATTTGAACATACAGGGATTTTTACTTTCATCAGGCCAGAAAGGAAATTGCTTTTGCAAAATGCAGTCATTTCCATATATTGCTTAGAACATTAGAATAAAAATTAAATGAATTGTTGGAATGCTACTTGTGAATTTTTTTATTTCTTATTCATTTTCTCTTTCCCTTGTAAATGCTGACTTTCCTTGGTAGTGAACCACACACACACACACACACACACACACACATGCATGCTCGCATAAACTAACACTTGGGTGAAAAAACAAACAAGACAGAAATGTACAAAGAAATATATGCTTTTGAAAATTAAAGCTATTTGGTTAAAACAAGTACAATATCTTTTCTTCATTTACTTTTTGAGGTACTTCTATATAACATGAAGTTAAAAGCTTTTGGTTATCCACTCTATGTAATTTACAGTAAATACTACAATGTGGATAATTCAACATCAGTTTTTATTCAAAATTTTCCTGCTCAAAATAAATTACTTCAAATTATTAAAAAAAAGAAAAAAATCTTGATGCCTCTAATGATGTTTCAGTTTTTCCCTATAGGAGAGAACACAGTAATAGCTGTTCAATTAAAACATGATTTTACAATTAGTATATGTTCATTTTAGAAAATGAAGGGTAGTTAACAAATTTATCCATAATCTTATATCTAACATAATTTTTTATATTTTTGTTTATTTACATCTTTCAAAGCACAATATTTTATTGAGTTGGGTTTATGGACCACATATATTACCCAATCCTCATTATTGTAGATTCCACTTTATATGAATTTATTCACTGACCAAAGCTTACTTATAACCTCGAAATGAAAACTGGCAGTAATTCTGCGGCCATTTGAAGATATGTGTAGAATAGTGAGAACAGTTAAGTGAGCTATCATGTAGGTTTCCAGCTGCAGTGGAAAAAGCCTCTGTTGTCCCAGTTCTTATATGAAGATGACCTAAAAGCTGGAGAAAGTTGGGAGCAACAGGCAAAGGGCACAACTCTCCAGCAGAGTTTGAATTCCAGCTGTGGCATATGTTAAGGGATCAGCTTCACAGAAGTCACTCCACATGTCTGAACTCATTTTCTCTGTAAAATAAAGAACATGGAATCTTCCAGGATGAGTTGCTTTTAGAATTTAAGATTATAATCCATGTGAGATGAGGGTGAGATATTACCCTGGGAATAATTGTTTAGTATTTGGTAATTCTGTGTTTGTAGTGACTTTATAGAACATGATAGAATTATAGAAAAACGAGAATCAACTGTATTTGTGTTTCTTTATAGCTATGATTATGAATATATATTTATGCTATAACATGGAGTGAGAACAAACTGAATATATATTTTATAGAGAGCATGGATATTTTCACATTAATAAATTTATTTTAAAATATTTGTATGACTGCTTTTAATATCATTTTATGCACGTATAGGATTTTTACTTAGAATTCTACTCTAGATGGCTATTTATTTGGGTTTTCAAGTTCTTTGTCAATCTTAATTGTAGTGAATACTCATATACTTAATTTATTGAGCTTTTTTGATTAAACATAAGGATTGGACTTTAAAGTCAACTGGGGAAGCAGAAATTTTATCCTTTAGGAAATACTATAATTATTTAGTAGTTTAGTTGACAAAGTTACAGTTTCTCTCTGCTTCCAAAGTTTAAGCCCTGTTTTAACATGTATTTTCCCTATAAAGCAGGAAGAAGGAAAAAAGACTTTTCTTTCTTTCTTTTTTTTTTCTGTTGGTATGGCACCCTAGTTGAACTCAGGTTCAATTAAATGGCAAGAAGAATCTTGGGGTCATATGAATGGGTCACATATCAGAGAGAGGAAAGAGAAAGACATACAAAGGCTTTATAATCTGTTCTAAGCAAAGCAATGAGAACAGTTGAGGAAAGCTCTTTCCTATTTTGGGATTTTAGAGCTCTGCTGCAATCTATCCTGTGAGATCTTCACTTAGGTGTACTTACACACAAAACTCTAAAAGATAGGTCTTAGACTGTCAAATAGAGGTAATGCTCACACAGGATATGGATCAGGCAGCTCACACTGTCATGATTTAGCATGGCATTTAGGAAGTAGAGGCACATCAGATGGATATCTGAGTATATGGGAAGTCAATGCTGACTAGTGTGCTGAGCACAGGCCATTTGGTCCCTGGGTCCTGGTCCCAATTCTGAAAATATTCGATTGGCTAAATGGGAAAATATTTGAATATTTAGATTAAATGTTAGTTCTAAACATTTCTTTATGCTATTTTTTAAAAGTATGTTGCTTTATAAAGTGAGTTAATGCATGAAGCTATGCACTGCTTTTGCCAGAGGTGCTTAAAACAAAAGGTCTCTTTTCAGAGTAGATCAACAATTTCATCTTGTCTCCTTATTTTATTTGTTCCTTACACTATGAGACAACTAAAAAAACAGACTCTTCATGCAAAGCAGTAAGATTAATCTACCCTCTTAATATTAAACTTGTTATTTTTCCCAAGTTCCCATCTTAGCCATTGTCATCAAATACAAACACAAAATACAAATATATATATATATATATAATATATGTATATATATGTATATAAAATATATATAATGGAATGAAATGAAATAATGTGATTAATACATTGATAATGTCACAAGGACCTAGAAATCATGGTTTATATGTGACCTACAGAAAATGGTGAAATAAGTGTATAATCAAATTATTATTATAATCTACTATGTAAGATTTGATTTATAGTACTCATATATAATTTGATAAATTCCATCCTAAATTACAATTTGCATAAGACTTCAATTACCTAAGACTTCAATTTACATAAGACTTCAATTACAATTACATAAGACTTCACTATTGACTGTAAATAACAGTTTACAGTCAAAATTATCTTTCTGATTAGTAGTGTTATTTTGCTAAGTATGATTTTGCAACACAAGTAGCCAATGGGTAAAGTCTATGTTGCAGCTTAGATAGATTCCATCTAGAAACTATGGGATTTGAAACTATGATACTGCAAAATGCGCCTTTTGAAAACCAGTAGAGGGGTTAATGGGCCTTAAGTTGCCATTAATATCATTGTCTTTGTTATCTTCATGACAACAGAGATACTTCTTGATTAAAAGTGTTTTCCTAATATTGATTATATTAGTCAGGATTCAACTAGAGAAGCATAATCAGTAGGATATATATACCCCTGGATAAATGAATCCTTAGGCAAGTAATCAGTAAATTTACAAGTGAGGCAAAAATTTATTACTTCCTGCTAATATTCTCTTAAGTCAAATAAAGCCTAAACTCATTTGGAAAGAACCTGCAACTGATTAAATCAGACCCACCTAGAATAAACCTTTTGATTAACCTGAATCTAATTCATTAGACTTAAATCTCATTTGAAAATTCTTGCAAAGCAGCAACTAGATAGAGCTTAATTGAATAAGTAGGAGAAAGTATATACATACTTCAAAATGACTGGTTGTCCCTTCAGTAGATGAATGGATAAAGAAACTGTGGTATATATACACAATGGAATATTACTCAGCCATAAAGAAGAATAAAATTATGGTATTTGTAGGTAAATGGATGATGTTGGAAACTCTTATGCTAAGTGAGATCAGCCAATCCCAAAAATCCAAAAGCCGAATGGTCTCTCTGATATATGAATGATGATGCATAATGTGGGGGGGAAAGATGGCAAGAATGGAGGAAAGATAGCTAGCATAGAGGGAAGGGAGGGGTGGGGGGTGGGTGGGGGGTAAAATTAATAACAAAATGTGTGACAGATACCATTGCCCTGTGTACATGCATGAATGCACAGATGGTGTGACTCTACTTTGTGTACAACCAGTGAAACAATAGCTGTACTCCATTTGTGTTCAATGAATCAATAAGTAAATAAAAAAAAAAAGTGACTGGTTGTTTCAATTTCTGACTCTTGGAAGAAAACATTCCTTTCATCTTAAACAAACTTTGAACATATCAGTAAGGGAACTTTGAGAACTCTACTAAAGACTAGAAAATTTTTTGACACATGGAAAGCCGTCACATCGTGCCCTTGTCAATTTGACACACTATAAAAATCTTTTAAAACCATACTGAATCTACAAATAAAGACAGTAAGAGTAGCAATACTCTATAATTACTCCCTGCTCAATCAAACAAGCTGACCTGTTCCCAGGAAAGTAAACTAAGGCTTCAGGTTATCATCATTCTCCTTGGATATCTTATAATTTAGATACTGAGATAAATGATAATATACTATGCAAGGGAAGAAAACATTTGCTTAATATATATTCAAACAGTCCCATTAAAATTAGAAAAAAAATCAGAATTATTTCCTGTTTCCCAAAGCTGATAACATGATTGTATTAGATAAATAACCTCATTGTCCAATTTATTTTATATTCCCATTGCCCTTAGAAAATATCTTAGTTGGCTGTGGTTTATTGTTCAGTGTGGTGACCAAAACATCATTCCATAGTGTCTGAACCACTAGTATTGCTGAATACTTGGAAGAATTAAAGAATACATGTTTTCTTACTTGGGAAGTACCTTTCCCTGATGAATACGCACTTACCATGTTATCAGTGTGACACTCTGTATACTCTTTGCTTTTACATAAAGACCTAGGTAATGCATACACAACTGTAAGACAATGCATTCTTTATGCATTAATCAACATTGTCAGTATATTTCCTCCTAATTTTTATATGAACTCTAGTATGGTTTGGTATAAAATGTCCTCTGAAAAGCCCATGGGGTAAATCAGGAATGTTCAGTGATAAAATCATTAGATTATGAGAAATGTAACCTAATCAGTGGCTTAATCCATTTGATGGATTAATAATTTGTGTGGATTCCTGGGTGGTATGTGGAGTGTGGCTGGTGAAAGTGGGTCATTGATTGTTTGTCTTTAGGGATTATATTTTGTCCCTGGATCCCCCCTTTCTCTCATTGCTTTCTGGCTGCCATGAACTGAGCACATTTGTTCCACCCATCCTTCCCCCATGATATTCTGCCTAGGCTTGGGCCCAGAATGGTGGAACTAGATAACCATGAACTGAACCTCTGAAACCATGAGCCCAAAATAAACTTTTTATACTTTTTTATATTCTTAGTTGTTCCTGTCAGATATTTTTGTCACAGCAACAGAAAGCTGACTAACACAGAAATTGGAACCAGAGTAGAGTCATTGCCATGACTAAATTGACCATGTAGTTCAAAAACCTTTGGAAATGGTTTTTGAGAGGAGTTTGGAAAAGTCTGAAGATGCAGGCTAGAGGAACCTTAGAATGTTGTTAGAATGGGTGATTCTGATGGGAGCTCAGAAGACCAGAATGCTAAAAGGAATGTGGGCTGTAAAACTGTGCTCATGAGATTTCAAATGGGAATGAGGACTTATTTGGGAATTGGACTAGAGGTCACACATTCTACTTTCTGGGAAATAACTTGTCTCCTACATTTTGTCCATGTCCTGAGACTTTCTGTGAAGTTAAATTTAAAAGTGATGGAGTAACGCATCTGGTGGGATAAATTTCAAAGCAGCACAATATGCAGGCAGTGGCATAGATATCAATGGCAGCTTTTTGCCAGGTTTACTGTAAGAATCAGGAGCAGAAAATTGACAGAATAGATTTGAAAAACTTGCAGTTTGGCCAGAAAATAGATTTGAAAAACTTGCAGTTTGGCCAAGTAAAATTAGGGTCAGGGTAGATGTGGTTGCTGAAGAGATGACTGCCAATAAAGAGAAGCTAAGTACTTCACACAGAGAAAATGGGAACCAGAACTCAAGGGTTTCTTGACAACCAACATGGCCACATCTATATCAGGTCCAAGGGTATAAAAGTGAAAGCTTATTTGATAATAGACCTTGGGTGGTCATCCTTACATGGGGGTGCCTACATAGCTATTTTCCCAGGTATTGTTCCATCATGCTCTGCCACCAACACAATCAAAGGTCACTGCAGGTCCTAGAGTTCTGGTTACTGTTCAAGCTTGCATCAGACCTCAGCATCATTCAAGTGGTGCTGGTTCTGCAGGAATGCAGGATGTTAGAGTTAAGGTGTCCTGGAGACCTCTACTGAGATTTCAAAGGAAGGTCTAGTAGGCCAAGCAAAATATAACAAGTTCAGAATTCTTGTGAAAGCCCATAAGGTGATGTTTGAGACTGTGGAATTCCAGTAATGTGGAACATCTGCTGAGGAAAGTAGGCTGAAAACAGAGAGAGTCTAAGAGAAAGGCCATGCTATGGTTTAGGTATGTATGGCCTAAAGCTTGTGTAGTGAAGCAGGAATGTTCAGAAGTGAAATAATCAGATCATGAGAGCTACAAACTGAATCAATGGATTAACAACAAATATATTAGTGGACGGTAATTGTAGGTATGGGGGTGTGACTGCACAAATGGGCTGTAACAAGCAAGTCCATCAGGGAGGGGCTGCCCAAGCTCATTTGAGCTCAGATTTCTCCACATTGTATATTAGATGCGAGATGTAAAGTTTTCGGACTTGTTTACCCAGATGGGTTTGGTCTTGTTTTGATCCCAGCCCTTCTTTCTATGCCAATATTCCTCCCTTTTGGAATGGGAATATTTACTCTGTGTCACTGTGTTTTTGAATCATGTAAGTGACATTTTTATTTTTATAGGTGTTCACAACTGTTTGCCTTGAGTCTCAGGGGAGACTTTGAACTTGGACTTTTGATCGGTGCTGGAACTGTTAAGACAGTAGGGACTCTCAGAGAGAATAAATGCACTTTGCCTTGTGAGATGGACATGACCTTTTGGGGACTAGGAATGAAATGTTATGGTTTAGATATGTATGGCCTAAAACTTGTGTAGTGAAGCAGGAATGTTCAGAAGTGAAATAATCAGATCATGAGAGCTACAACCTGAATCAATGGATTAACAACAAATGCATTAGTGGACGGTAATTGTAGGTATGTGGGTGTGACTACACAAAGGAGATCATGGAAGGTTTTCCCTTGAGGATTATATTTTGTTTCTGACTCAACTTTCTCTGTCTCTCTTTCTCTGTTTCTTGGCCATCATGAGCTGAGTATCTTTCTTCTACCCTTCCATCATGGTATTCTGCCTCAGCTTGATCCCAGAGCAATGGAATCAGCTGATCATGAACTTATCATCTGAAACCATAAGCCCAAAATAAACGTTTTGTCCTCTATGTTGTTCTGGTCAGGTACTTTGATCACATTGATGAAAACGGACCAACATGAACTCATGCATACATATTTCTATAACTAAACTGACATAAATACAAATATTTATACCCTGTTTTTTATAGTATATATTATTAGAACCGCATAAAATTAATATTTTTGAGTCAGAGTGCCCAAATTCTAAATAATTTTCGTAGGTGAACTTGTTGATTACCATAAAGCTAATAAGGGTTATTCATGTGGTAGACACAATGACCAGTAAAAGTGCAATCCTTATTTCTATGAGGCGATTGATCTCAAACTCTGTGAACTCAGGCATTATGAATCCTGTGTTTTGCCAAGTCATGACAACACCAGGTTAGGAGAGTGGTAATGCAGCATGAATTGCTTAAAATGATACATACAGCATATGTATATTTATCCACACTCATTTAAAATATATTAAATTGTGTTGATGTATTAAAATGCTGAAGCATTTTAAAATAGAAATTCAGCTGAGGTAAAGATGAAATAATATTTAAATTTTTGTTCCTGTAAAATTTTAATACATCATTAATGATAGTAGCATTGTTAAATGACAATGAAATGATTTTTTCAATACTTTCTGATATAGCAATTAATAGTCTGATTGGTTCTATGTTCAACTTATTTTAATACATTGTTTTAATAAAAGACACAGCTAAAATAGTTATTTTGCAAAGACATATGAGTCTATACAGAAGGTTTGAATTGCTGACATAATTTACAAATCCTAACACTCACTATTTAAACTCGTTTTCCAATTACAAAATAATTCAGGGAACTCATAAATTTCCATTTAAAAATATTAATTAGTTGTGTTGAAAAAAACCTGAAGGCATTGTTCTTTTACATATGTAGTTAACGGGTTCATGACTCCCTAAATTTATTTATTTTAAAGAACATCAAATTTTTAAAAATCAAATTTCCAATTTTATATATGGCAATATAAGTATATAAGGCTAATATACTATTGTGGGGAACAAATCATATAATGGTAGAAACACTTCAAAATGCTTATTTAAACAATTTTTCAATTTGTAACATGATATTTTTTCAAAAAAGGGATTAAGTGCTTACTTATTGTTAAAATATTGCCAGAATCTTAAGTGGGCAAATTAGTTGTTTCACTGTCTTTTAAAAATATGTTAGTATTAGTATAGTACCATAAGTGCTTGTTATGACAGAAAAGTTAAGAAAATTTGAAACACTTTTATAAAAATAAAAGAATGTAAATTTCATCTTTAATCTCAGGAAGTTTTTTAAAGATCTTTGCTCTGGGATAATAACCTCAGACATTCATCTGTGTGGCACAGTTTTCATGATTACCCTGAAATGCATAGATTTATTGTAAAAGTTGACAGCTTTAAAAATACCTTGTTTTGATCAAATTACCCACATTTATGGCATTTTGAATCACTTTGTATTTCTAGTTTCAACTGTTGTGCTACAAAATTTGCTTAGGAATAACACAGTGAATGAATTCAACTGAACTGCTAAATCTGTAACAGTTGCTTTATAGTCATGTAGAAGTCGCTTCTTCACAGTTTTACTATAACTGGTTTACATTAAATATGTTATTTCCTAGTGAAATAGTGTCAGTCTTTCTATGCTCACAACAAGCAGTTCATGTATTTTACAACTAAAAGAAAATAGAGGGTCTAGCAAAGCATGGAGAAGCTTCTTTAGTTTGATTCTGCTGTGTTGTTCTAAGATTGCTTTCCTTCTATCTCCAGCAATGATGCTTCTATATCTTTTAACATTATTTATGGAATTAATTTCAGTTGTTGCCATATTATTTTTTGTACATTATTTTATTCATGGATGAATGAGTATTTCCTTTCATGGTATGTAGCTTTGAGCTCTTTCATGAAATCCTCAAAAATGCTTTTATAAATTCATTTAGCTTCAATATCAATTATAATATACTTGATTAAATTTCAAATGAATTAGAATGTTAATGAAAAATTATAGAGGTTTCATTTTTAGGATGCTTGACAAGACAATCTGTATGGTAGTCACTGATTTATAGTTTTGATTTTTCTAAGTTACTTAAAAATATGATTAGTTATTGCTGCTATAGTAATTTTTAATAAACGAGTTTTCTGATGTCTTGCTAAGTGTAAAATCTTCTTATAAAAATCTTTAAAAACATCATTTTTGATTACAGGATAAATTCATCTTTATGACTTTAAAGTTTAAATATTTTTAATAAAAAGAAACATATTAAGATAAAAAAATGCCTTACATTTTAGTACTGATTTCTTTAGGATAATGACAAGATTTCAGGAGAGTTATGGAAGCATTTTAAAATGATATACCAGGAAATATATTTTAAATGGTATTCCCACCAGTAGTGAATAAAGTGAGAGTTTTCTCAAATGTTCTCTAAGATGACATATTACTATTTAAAAAACACAAAACTAATTTGAAAATACCTCTGTACATGTATGACTAACATGAATGGTTTGACTGTACATCATGCACAACCATAGAAATGAAAATTTATACCCCATTTGTCTACAATGAATCAAAATGAAGTCTGTGAAAATTTAAAAAATAAATTAAAAAAAAAGACATCTCTTAAAGACTTAAAAAAAAAACAAAAGAAAATATCTTTTGGTTAAAATTCCCATCCTTTAATTATAGCAAAGTGTTTTAGTGCTATTTTTGGACATTTACATATTAAGAGAAATTTTAAAGTTTTGTGAATTTAAAACCAACAATTTGTCATTGTAAGATGAGATAAATGTCATTAGATTTCTATAAAATAAAAATTACTCTTTTGTAACTATAAAGTAGTGAAAAACATGGAAAGAAATAGAAATAAAGGACCACAAGACTATTAGTAACAATTCGACATGTAATCTTGAACATATATTTATACATCTGAAATCACAATGCATCTATAATTTTATACCTTATCCATTCATAAATGGATCATGATTGTGTCCTCTGTCTTTAAGAAATCTTTGAAACTCTTTGTTTCTATCATGAGGAAACATTATAGATTATAAATCATCTTATGAGATTGTGAATTTAAAAAATCTATATGTGAAAAGCATATTTGGGTAGACATGTGACAATCAGTTTGTTTATTTGAAAAGATGCTCAGAAACTAAATGCTTTTGTCTCAAGATATGAAACGTATTTTTAATGCTGAAAAATGGGAAAATCAGAATTTTTTCCACTGTTAAAATGTACTGCCATGATAAATTATACTACTTATTTTTAGGAACTAACAATATTTATGAATTATATTGCTCTGTATTTATTCATATTTTATTTGTGTTTGTTTTAAACTTTCCCTATGTATAGTCACATTCTTAACCCTCTTGACTATGAGTCCTTCAAAGAAAGGAATTTTCTCTTCTTCCATCTTTATAATCCAATATGTATGGTATATACAACCAGAAAATTTAATTCAATTCAGTTCTAATTTTAATCCTGTTATTATTGAGTTGCAAATTCGGTGACATGAATTATTCTTCACAGCTCAGCCTGATTGCCTCTTTATGTCATCTTGATAAATCATTAACTTTAAAATGTAAAGCGAGTAATCTACTAAATACTGCTACTTTCTTTCCATCTACATGTGCTGCATACCCAAATTCTGCCTCTGGAATACTGAAATTTTGAATAATTATTATTCAAAAACTTTTCTAATTATTACTTAGTATTACTGTTTCCTGCAATTCAGAAAAACCTTAACAGCCTCTCTCAGAATTCTAAACCATTTAAACTTCTATCATGTCTAGTTTCCAGGACTGTGCTTTCCAATTTGATATCCAATCAAAGCATGTGGCTATTCAGCACTTGAGAAAGAATATGGATCCATATTGAGATGTGCTGTAAGTCTAAAGTACACACCTGTTTCTTTTATTTTTGGAACATAGCTACTAGAAAAAGTCAATTGCATATGTGATTAATATTATATTTCAATTGGACTGCATTACCCTAAATTAACAAATTGCTTTGATGTAAAAATAAAAAGCAAAGTGTATTTTAACTGGCCAAGCTAATTAATAGGGTGGGTTTTTTGCCTAAATACATGAGCAAGAGCACACTGGGTGCCAGGTGCTGGGTCTTGGAATCTCAGCAGCAAGTCAAGGCGAAGCCTATCAGAGAAATGCTCAAGGGAGCTGCTGATTCTAGCAGCATGCACTCATTTCTCAGAGCGGCAATAAAGTCCAGGTTGACAATTTTCCCTGGAAGTTTCTGACAAATAGTATACACTGTTGTTTACATTTTTGTGATTTAACGTCTCGCTTAAATTACACAGGTGCACATAAATGTGTTCATTTGATCACAGTAATTCTACTGCCACTAACATTAGTAAGTAACTCAATACAAGAAACAAGCTGGTACTAAATTTATTACTCCCCTCCACAGCTAATGTGCTTGAATGACGCTATAGTGATTGGTAGTTACAGTTAATATCACATTTCAGACTTGGAAGGATCAGCAGCTCTACAATTTTTCTTTAAATGGTTTCCTTTTATTTTTTGTTTTATTAATATTATTCAGTGTTTTTTTCTCTTTACTTCTTTGTTTTTTACACTAAGTATATTCCTGAAAAGTTACATTTAATACTTATGCACCCATTCATTTATTTTATTTTTTCTTTTTTATATAACATATCACAGAGGGCAGTGATATCTTTTCATGTGGACATCAAACATTCACTAATGAAAAGAGAATTATGATATTGAATTTTTAAAACTTCTGTAAGGAAAATGTGTAAAAAGAAGTCAAGAACCTCATTCCATGATGTCTTTTGTGTACACATACACACACGCACACACACATCACATTAGTGCCTTACTATAGTACTGCAAAACAAATCCAACATAAACAGGTGTTTCTAAGCTATAAAATAGAGTACTTATAAAATAGTGTTACTGAAGTATTGAAATGAAATCTGACAATTTTCATATACACCAATCTGACATCTCAAGATGAGATGGAATATTAAAAGAAAGGAAGAAAATCAGGAAAATCATTAGAATGCTTTGGTCATCATATGTATTTAATGGGCTCAATGGCATCTTGTTTAAATATACAATATCCTATTATTCTCATTTTATACACAGGAAAAGTAAAGCAAAGAGGTAAAGTAAATGGACTATATTTCCAAGGTCAGCAGTGTAAACAACTTGGCTATCAGGCTTCAAATATTGCTCCTCAGTGCTCAGATACCAAGGTGGCAGTTTGGGAAGTAATGCTCCAAAAAACAAGTATACACAGGGAAAACGATTTGGAGAAGCAAAAGAAACCCTAGTGATGAAGCCGCAGCACTGTATCTGGCTAGAATCATTGTGGAAAAGAAAGTGGGAAAAGCTAGGCCATCTAATAACATTGATTTTAAATTAGCTGGCCTTTAAGTACTTTTAAATTTGTTTAAATCTCCTAAAAGTCCTGTGTCCTCAGCATTATTAACAATATACTTTCATTAATCTGGTATTCCTAAAGTCAGAATAGTTTGTTCAAAGGCAAAGAAGCAGTAAGCATCAGAGTGAAGAATCTCTGACTCCAAATTTGTTCTATGAGCCACTGATGGTATGCTGACTCCAAGTTAACTGGATGTTATAAAGAATGGCAAAGACTTAAATGAATGTAAAGAATTTCCTGACTGCCTTAGTCTAGAAGTTTAAAGAAAATGCTGTGTATGACAGTAAGAACTATAAACAGTAACATGTCTTATTTCCCCAAAAATACTGAGACAGGGATGAAATGTTGATGCTGTTTTGGAGAAGTTCCATTCCAGGTCAACAAAAATGAAGGAAAGGCAGAAAGTGAGACAGGCTAGGAGAGAAAGCAGAGAAGTTCTACCACCACATGGGCCAGGATTTCACGATGAGTCACAAGGTCTGCTAGAATAACCATCCCTCTAATAGTGTATGGAGGAGTCAGAGTACACATACCTCCTGGATCCCATTCACTCTCCAGCACTTAGCAGTTAGCTCCACAGAGAAGAAATTGCTCTGCATTTCAGAGTTACACCATTCAATGTGGCATTTCCTAGAGTCCATAAGTGGCAGAAAAAGAGACGAGAAACCCTGAGCAGTGACCAGAGGAACCCAGAGCATGTAGTAGTTGACTGGTTGGAGTTGGAGCATGTGGTTGA